>WBMZ01005105.1:0-79236 GCA_013400975.1 Atrichornis clamosus
GCCCACGACACGGTGCTGCCTGCAGGCACAGCAGCTGCAGCCCGGCAGGCACGAGGGCCGTGGCACGTCTGCCGGCCTGGTGAGACGTGGGGTCAGCAGGCAGCGTCACCCAGAGCCGGCTGGTAGCCCATGTCACGCGGCTCGCTCGGCTTCGGTCATCCTCTTGGTTCAGCAGCTTCAGTGTGGTCCTGAATAAGGATGCTTTTCTCAACTGGAATCAGAAACTACTTAGCGACGAAGTAATTAAGTCACGCTACTCATGAAAAGCCCTCACTGTTAATTTACGGTATTTCTCATAGCTCCCAAAATATAATCATGGAAACAAAGACTGAATTGAGAACAAAAGGGGGAACTTTTGAGAAATTTAAATATCAAACAAATTTCATAACAATTTGAAGTGTGTCCGCTTGTTTTAATTGGTTTTAAGGAACTCATTCCAAGATTCTAGGTACATAAAGAAAAGTTGAGCATTTTCTGATTCTCTTTCTTTGCAAGTTTATTGCTCAAAAATAGGGCAAGAGTTTTGCTACAATTAAGAGCCTTATGAGATAAAGGGAATCTTTATATTCTTTCTGTTTAGTGCAAGTTTTGAAAACCTTGCTCTTTGTCTCCTGTAGCTGACACAGAATGTAGGAAAGGGTAAAGAAAGATGAAGGTAAACTCAGCAATAAAGAAGAGAGAAATGTTAAAATAAGTATGAAATCAGAAAATCCAACAGGACGCTCTCACAAACTTAATGGCAGCTAACTACATTTTGTGGCAGGGAATTGTAACTTACATAGAGCCTCATAAAATACAGTAAAGGAAAAAAGTGCATTCACATTATCTGTTACTTCTTTTGTTGCCTTTTTCTGCCCTCCCCCCCCTCCTTTTGAGCAACAAAACAGGAGCTGGAGGCAGATTTTTATAAAGGTAGGGAAAAAGCAAAAACTTTATTTCAGAAGCTTTTCTAAATACAAACAGGGGAAGGGCAGTCCCTCCCCCAGCCTGGAACAAAGACCCAGTATACAAAAGGGTTGGGTAAGGGTAGGGTGTGGGTAAGGAAAAAATGGCAAAAGAGAAAGATCCAAAGAGGAAGAGAATAAAAAGATGGCTTCTCTCTATCCCATAGCTCTCTATATATGCTGTTTTAACAAAAAACATAGTTTACAAAGATCCTCCAATTAAGGCACAGAATTAAATGTTTGTGTTTCGGTCATTACTCTGCGATAGCATGTTCTCAGCCCTGGAAAGCTGTAGAGATAGGTGGCNAGATAGGTGGTTTGGTCTAGAATATAGGGTATTATTAATCTGAAACAGCTCAGGAATGCTAGCATGGACTAGGCAAAAAGGCAAAGCAAAAAGGCCCTCAGCATCACTTTCAGCAAGAATAGTAAAAGATTTTGCTTTATTTTAGAAGAATTTTCTGTCATCACTATAATTTTATTCTTTTTCAGGTAGTAATATTAAATTTCTATTACCTATTAAACCAAATAATACTGCTGTAAATTTTATTTTAATTTTCTTAATTAGTTTGACCATCTTCTCTTTGCAGGAACCTCATCCTTCTCGAATAAGACCTGAAAGTGGCCCACAAGCGGGTGGAACCACGCTTACCATCACTGGTATAAACCTGGCCACTGGCTCCAAGAAAGATGTTCAAGTTTCAGTCGGTAGCCAGCCTTGCAAAGTGTACGTAGTCTGAGTAACTAACAATACAGAGCTGTGTCCTAAAAAAGCACCAACCTTTTCTGCCCTCTATAAATTAAATCCATTGTATATCTCTTTGTGACTCATCTCATGCGATGGAGCTCTGCGTGTAACATTCCAACAGAAACTCACTCAGAGGCTTCAGCTGGAAGAAGCAGCTGTGAAGCACTTTAGTGGGAAAATTTTGATATCCACAGATTTCTCCAGTTTTGTCTTTCTCTGTTAGACTGGCTGCTTCAAACCCACTTATGCTTTCACTCAGCATCTCCTCAGTGGTTCTGTATAAAATATTAATCTTCTAGTGCACCATGACTTGTTCTTCTCCCTTCTTTTCCCTTTTATTAATTACTATCCTTCTCTTTTCTCAAGAAAAGGAAGGACACTAAGTGTGCTGACAGGCATCGTTCCTGTGTTTTTACACTGTTCATTGTCATATCCTATGTCTCTTTTAAAAAGCTTAAGAGATCTGAAGGAATTGTTATCTTCTTTCATAACTACTTGATACCCAGCAAAAATAGAGCCCTGGTTGCTTCAGGAGTACTACAGGAAAAGAATACAGAACTCCATAATATTAGTAACAGAAGATATTTCCTCTTCTTTTTCTTCTTCAATCTAGAATTGAATTTGGAGACGAGATCATTTGCATTACAGGACGTAATAACAAGGTTGAACCTGTTCCAGTCATAATGAACTATGGGGGCACGACAATTACTGTACCACAGCAGTTTACATACAGTGAGAATCCTACTGTCACCAAATTCCTGCCAGTAAATAGCTTCAGCAGGTAATGAAATCTTTATCATCACTTTTTTTACAATTGGCTTAAAATATGTATAATATGTAGTAAAAGTATTATGTATAGAACTGTTAGGAATAAACTCCTGTACTCTAGCAATGCACACATTTATGTATATAGAGGTTGTAGTCCTAACTGCAATTAAAGTTTGAAAGTATTCTGTTTACTCCCAAATTTTCATCTCATTTCAAAGGTCAGTCCTGAAAACAGAAAAAGCAATTAGCTTCTTTTAAATGGAGAAGTCTCAAAGAAAGAGATTTGAAGAATTTCAGCATGATGTCAGATGACATGATCCTTGCACTACTTACAAATCTTTATGCTACTAGGATAACCTGTATAAAAAGTTTCTAATGGAAAGGTTTCTAACAGTTCTTCCATTCAGCTTTTAATAAGTATGCTGGAAACAGAGGGAAGTTATGGCTTGTCATCTCTTTCTTTGTCTTGTGAGGAAAAAAGTATCTTTTTAGGAAATCTAGACCAGGGTTCAATAATGCTTTTAGAAAGTATGCTCTGTTCTATGGTGGTAGTCTCTAACACCCCATCTGGTAGCTGTTCCTTCCAGAAAAAAGCTCACCTACTACTAATTGGGAAACCAAAGAAATGTATGCCACTCATATTTGTAGCAATATCGCAAATCATTGTATAAAAGCCCTTGTAGCATACCTCTGGCTTTAAAAGTCATTCTGTTACCAGTACAGGGACAAATGTGACCCTGATTCGTGTTGGTGTCTGCTGTTCCCCAATATTCTGGTCTTTCTGCTTAGTGAGGTAGTTGGCAGAGAGAGATCATGTAAAAAAGTGTAACATCATGACCTAACCAAGAGAATATTAAAAATAAATTTGGCTATAACTTCTCTTGGAGATATTAGTACCTGTCTTCTTGAATATTGAGTAATCACTTGTATAAAATAGGATTTGTTTTTAATGTTTCCTTTTCATTTTTGGTTTGTGTGATTTTGGGGCCTGGAATGTTTCTTTGGTAGATCAATAGTGATTTACCCCATGGAATTTAAACTACTTCTTTTTCTTCTATGTAAACTAAAGCCTACTTTTATGGATTACTTTTAGGTTTGCTATCCCTCTAAATCCATGCTACTTTAATGACTTAAATTCCCACTGGCAACTTGCACGCATTCTTCTTCTTATGTATTATTTTCTAAACCATGTGCTGCAAATAAAAGGGAATAGAGAAGCCAGGTCCTTACAGACCCATGGAAAATACACTCTCACCTTTGTCTCTACATGTGTATTGTAGGCAGAGTGATTTTAATAACATTGAAGAAGTAAAGCACACAAAGATTGGCATCAATGAAGAGCCAAAAATCCTGGCAAAGCAATTTGTACTTTTTAAAATTCTTCTGTTTTAAAACAAAATTTAAGTTGACATTGCTGCTTTTAAATGCTTTGGTCATCAATAGCTTTAACAGAAGTCAGTTTTGTAAAATATCTAATTGTCATATAGGCATTGTACATACTTTTTTTCAGTGGAAGCAATAGCAGTGCAGGATGAAGAAGTGTATAGCTATGTAGCCTGCCAATGACTTGACTTCCTTTTTATTTCTGCCTTGCAGTGGAGGGAGAAATATTACAGTAACTGGAACCGGTTTTGAGCTCATCCAGACTTTCTCATTGGTGGTGTATGCAGAGCGTCCAGAAGCAGGGAAGATGAATCAAAAAAGGGTAATTTTCTTTCTTTTCCCCCAAAGGCATAACACTGGAAGCACAACATATAATCTGTTCAAAAACTACATATAAGTTTTCCCACTGGACTTCACAGGGCTTGGACTGCACTAAGGTTTGAACAGATTTCTGGATCTGTTTGGGTTTTTCTGTGGAAGAGGATCTTGACTTTCTTACCATCTTAACTTGCATTCAATTGTGCCTTGCCATCTTGTGCTTTAAAATGAATTTCATTCAATATGAATAAGGAAAATAGATGTATTTCAGAATTTGAGTCTTAATTTTTCTTTGTCTTTCTCCTTCTTCTCCCCCTGCAAGCATTAGCAATTTCCCTGAAACAGGATCCAAATCTAGACAATGCAGAGTACTCAGCTTTGCACAATCAGTGCCTTTTATTTTCTCATATCTCAATGAACCAAGTATTCTTTTCTTTCTTGTTTCATTCATATTCCACCTGTAACAGGTTCATAAAAAGTTGTGAAAAATAACATTTAAAAAAACCCTCAAATCCTTCTTGCATCTCCTGTTAAGAGGAACTGACATTACCAATAGTCTCAATTTCCCACTCTTTTAGTGAAGATCTCAATTTAATGACATGACTTAGGACTTGAAAGGGATCTTCCAGTAAGAACATTATAAGATTTTGTTCTGACTCTTCAGTTTAAAACTGTATTGTGATCCATAAAGTGTCAGTAATGTGCATGTTTTGTATTATATGTATGATTCAACTTTTACAGGATGCCAAAGCCAGCTGGATTTGGATCCATTAGAACCTATCCCTAAAGATTTTTGAGAGGAAAACTGCCTATATTTGTTAGGTCATAAACTGCAAGAGGCAATTCTCTTTATAAGCTTGATTCCCAGGACAATCTAAAAGTCTGTTTAGCATTCTTGACAGTGTTAATCAACATTTCTTACCCCTCTTCTTATGTATGGCCAACCTGTTAGCTTAAGTCAGCATTACATATAGGACACATTCTAAGACTAAAAGCTTTTCTAATCTTTTGGTTTGTTTCCACTTACATGACAATATCAGAAATGTTAGGAAGAAGCTATCAAATTGCATCGAGTCTCAAAGTGAGAAACAGAGGTGGTGATAGAATAAATGTTGAAGGTTCCTATTAGACAAGTTCCTGGAAGACAAGTGAACTGAGCTGTTACCTTAAGTTGTTGAGTGACAACTGGTCAATTTTATTCCAAAATTTCGCTTAGTAATTTTATTGAATTTCAATGAGGTATTATACAGTGTGAGTATTAAAGAATCGACCCAAGATACTCAACGGTACAGAAGACAATCAGGATTAAAGGTGACATGTTATCTTCCTAATCTCAGAGGAACTTGGTGGTATCAGTCCAGTGTGGGGAAGGGTCGTAGAATTTGGAGGCAATGGAAACTGATCCGTAGCCTAAGCTTTTTCTGCAGGCAACTGCTATAACATAATGAATCAATGATTTATCCCCATGAACAAATTTATTTCATTTTCTTTTTGGAAAATACCTCATACTGTGGTATTTCTGCTGTATGGAGAGGATATAAATTCAGTGGTTTTATTTCTACAGTCTAAAGTTATTAACAGTTATGTACAGAAAGGAGCCAGACTCTAAAATGTGCATGTTCTTCTTCTTGTCTTGTTTCTTACAGTTTTATGGAAAGGTTGTTACAAGACTCAATGAAACCACGGTGTTTTTCTCTTCCCCACCAATACTGGAAGACCCAGAAAACTATAATATTACCACTATTATTCTAATGGATCATTATGAGTTGGTTGTAAGAAATGAGAGCCACTCCTTTGCCTATGTTGCAGACCCAACCTTTGAAAATTTCACAGATGGCATCAAAAAACAAGTCAACAAACTTATTAATGCAAAGGTAAACTTGTCAAGAGTTGGTGATTGCTCATTTTGTCTTTGAAGCGTGTATGGAATTTTTCCTTCCTTTCTCAAAGCCTTAACTGATGTCTGGTGCCATACCTCAAGTGCTTGGTAGAGTCCATTACCTCTGCTAGACGATGAACATTGACAGCTCCACTTCCTTCCCCTGCCCCTACTCAAAGAGAGTTGCTATCTTTTTAGCCATATTTTGGGTTTGCCAGGGATGCCCCCTGCTACTGAGCCTGGCATTTGGAAATGCCCTCTCCCAGTAGAGCTTCCAAGAACTGGAAGGGACATCTCATCTCACACCAGGAAAGAAGGGAGAGGAATCACATAATTCCCAATCACTCTGCTGTTCTGTAGGCTGCAGTGCAAGTCACATCTGCTGCTGAAAGTGATCCAAATGGAAAGTTGCAACTCAGAATTTCTTGTCTCCCAAGACTTTGTGATGATAACTTAGCCTTTTATTTTCTGTCTAGGGCAGTAACCTGAACAAAGCCATGACAATAGATGAGGCCCAGGCTTTTGTGGGTGATGAGCCTTGCAACATAAAAACTCTAACTGAAACAGACTTATATTGTGAGCCACCAGAAGTACAGCCTCAACCAAAGAAACGGCAGAAGAGAGATACCATCAATAACCTTCCGGAATTCATTGTAGGTTACCTTTTTCTATAGAATTTAGTATCATGTGAGTGACGCTGATACAGAGCTTCTTAACTGAAGTAGTTTGTTTTCCAAAGTTGTTGTTGTTGTACTGTGAAGAAACTCCTTGCTATTCTTTTTTCCTCCACCTTCTCTCTGCTGCATGAAAGATGTCACATGTAAAGTGCAGTCCCAAGCTGCCAAATGCCTTCTACCTTCACTACATAGGAATGTAAAACTCTTGCTAAACAGACTGGGGATTTTTCTTCCTCTGCTGAGCAAAATTAAATTACTTCATGGAATAAAGTGCTAGTGACCCAAATTCAGGTTAAAATATTCAGAAATATTTCCTTTGTTTGGCAGTTTGAGCTAGAAACTCACTTGTGGAAATTGCTAAGTTTAGAGTGCAACTGCGAAGTGGACCACTTTCCATTTGCTCTTTTTGAGACAAATGTCTGCTTTTATCTAATTAGGTGAAATTTGGACTCCGAGAATGGATCCTTGGAAGGGTGGAATATGATACACGTGTGACTGATATCCCACTGAATCTTATTTTACCACTGGTACTTATTCCTATGATAGTAATCATCGGCATTTCTATCATCTGTTACAGGTAAGTTCCTCTAATTAGGTGCTTTTGTTATCCTAAAGCTTTCAAGGTACTACCTGATTGTTTTCAGCTCAGTTTACAGAAACTATCTTCATCTTTTTTATGAGCTGCAGAGTTAAGAAAAGGAGTTACAGCTGGAAATATGTATGAGCACCAATTTATTCCTCTCACGCACACCAAATTCCTTGGTGTCAGTCAGCCCAGTCCCTCCTTTATACATAAACACAACAATTGGTTGCAGGCTTCCCAAGTAAACAATTACAGACTGAGTTGCACACATACCCCTTTGAAATGGCAGCTAAAGTGCCATTTGTGAAGGAGATAACTTATTCTGTATACATACCCATCAGCATTTATGCTGCCTCAGTCAACACTGTAGGTCTGAGCTGGATGGATTTCACTAAGGGGTCATTTTCATCTTTCCAGCTGAGATAAGTGTTACCCACACACAAACTACATGATTAACGTTGGAATTCATGCTTCATAAAGGGCCAGAATAATGTCTGTATTTCACTTAAGACCTACTCAGTCCAATTTTAAGGTTATTAATGGGGGCCTCATACTCTCCCTCCGGAAGAGGTGGATTTCACTCTGTGGTACATGCCAACGCAGATGAAGCATGTGCTGTACAGCCCTGCGTTCTTGTGGACCTCCATCAACCTTCTGAATTTAATCCCAGACACACTTCTGGGTAGCTTAGAGCCAGTACAGGACATGTTGCGAGCAATCCTCGTTCAGTGCAGACAAACTGAGTTCCTTTACTTGGTATATGATTGAAAGCATTTGTAGCTACTTCTTACTGGATTTTAAATTACTGGCCCAAGTGTCCTTTGAAGCAGCCAGCCCATGATGGTGCCAAGTTGCTTTACATGGAATGAAGACTTCGGCCACTGTTGCTGTTTTCCTCCTCCATTCTCTTTCTGCTGCATTTTTTAAAAAATCAAAGCCAAGAAAATTTCCTTCAGTCTTTTGGCTTCCCTCTCAGAGCTGTTGCAAATTATTTGCTTTTGCAGTTTACAACTTTTTTAAAAATCTTACTTCTATTCCATAAAGACGCAAGAGTCAACAAGCAGAACGAGAGTATGAAAAAATTAAATCACAACTTGAAGGCCTGGAGGAGAGTGTCAGAGACCGGTGCAAGAAGGAATTCACAGGTATGACAGATATTTTCACTGCTATGGGTCCTCTTGAGCAATTAAGAGACAGGCTGGAAGAATGGTGCTAAGTCACTAAAACTGTCTTCTGGGAGCAAATTATCAGTACATCTTAGTAGTCTTCATTAATGACATTGACATAGAGCAGATATTTTGCTGTTATATATGAGAGAAGTAAATAAAATAAAATAGGTAACTGAGGTTATTAAAAGAAAGGGATAATTTTAGTCTAAAGGAAGCACAGAGTTAGAAACTGGGAGTAGAAACTAATTGAGATTGGGGTTACTTATAGCCATTAGTGTGATTGGCCATTAACACAAAGAATGTTTTATAGTGACTAACAGTGCACTTAGTATTTAGCACAATGACTGTGTGTGCAATGTATGCACATTAAGAACTGTTTTCAGAGCTGCAAAATTTATTTGCAGCCATCAGCATTCAAAAGGATAATTTGGTAAGCTCACAGGAAAGAAATAGCATTTTGCCCTGTTTATCGTGGGAAAATCTTAAGCTTGATTTGAGGAGCTAGCTAATTGTTCTGTGTAAATGTAGGGGCATCATCACAGGGAAGGCAGCAGGAGGTGTGAAGGCTCAGCATTTTTACATGTTGAACTACTCATTGCAATGCTTAAATTAGGCATCTGAGTGCAAACATTGCAAATATTGGCCTAAATTATTACCATGAAATGTCACCTCATTATCTGAATTATCCTTGTTGTTGGGTCATGTTGAAATAACCTCTATTAAAAAAATTATCCACATGCTTTATTTCTAAAGAGAAAACATTTCATATTGACAGTGGCCAAAAAGCAGGCTTGTAAAAACCGGCGATTTCAGGTTACAGTTTGAAATTAATTTAAGAAGCTCAGGGTATCTCAAAGATTTCAGCCATGCTGGAAGCCTCCCTCAGTCTTGTTTTTTCTGGCATTTCTGGGACAGGATGTTCTTTACTTGTACCAGCTTGCTTTCCCTGGAAAACCAGCTTCTTCCAGGTTCTGGATACAAAGTAGAAACAAATGTTTGCATCAATTCAAAATAGGCTTCATTTCAAACTGCATTTTGAACTGTGAAAGGGTCTATCAAAGTTCTCCCTACCCGTCTCCACCTCTCCCAGGGCGCTTCATACCTATTTCTGAAAGCAGAAGGTGCCTTTCTCTTACTGGGACAAGAGTAGAGAGTTGAAGATTTCTGCTGCCTGTTGAGTTGAAGGTTTCCTCTCAGCTCCACAAAGTACAAACACTGGGGAAGTGGAACGCACATCCAAGGAATAATCCAGTTCCTATACTACACCCACCTTGACTTACAGTTAAATGAAATACTGAAGTCAAAACACATTCTGGTTCCATACTGTGAAGCTGTAATATCAACAGCACAAAGTGCAGACAGTCTAAAATACATGAGACCAAAGATAGCCAAGGAAAGGGAAGGAAGTATTAATACCACAGAGAGGGAAACCAGAAGATGCTTTCTCCCTCAACTTTGAAAAATGCTATAAAATAAAAAGGTAAATGGATGAGTAAGAGCAATAAAACTCCTGAGACAATAGGTCACTATATTAATTAAAATGCTATTCTCGTCAATCAGCAGTATTGAGTAATTGGAAAGCCTTCAGCTAGAGTAGCTGCTCCAAAGGATGATTCCCTAATTTTTGTCCCTTCTGAGAACTTCAGAGCTTTTGAGTCCTACAGAAGTGTTTCCATGAATTTCAGTGAACTATTTAACCACTTCCTCCTTCCTGCCATCCCCATCTTTCCAATTAAATTAGCTTGCTTTACACTTTAAACCTCTCGTACCAGAATGTCTGTGTTTCTAGAAGAACTCTCTTTACTGCCTAGACTCAGAGAGTTTAGAATGTGGATTGGGAGAAAAGAAAAAGGAAAAAAAAAAAACCAAAACAAAACAAAAAATATTGCAGTGTCTTTTTTTGGTTCTGTAATATAACCCTACATTTGTATATATGAACTCACACAGATGCCATAAAGGCCCTTTTTCAGATAGGCAACAACAAGGAAATGATCAGTGCTACAGACAGTTATCCTCATTTCATCATAGGATTAGCTGTGGTTATGGTTAATAGGATAATTGTTAAGAATAGCAAGAGAAAATGTGAGATGAAATAAAAGGTTTTGGTGCTGAGTTGCTTTTTCTCTATTACAAGGCACTCAAAGAGATTGTGCTGCCTAAAAAACCTGCAGGCTTTTTTAACTGAACCTTTAAACTGCATTGCATGTTGCAGATCTAATGATAGAGATGGAGGATCAGACAAATGATATCAATGAAGCTGGAATTCCAGTACTGGACTATAAAACGTACACGGACAGAGTCTTCTTCTTGCCCTCCAAAGATGGAGAGAAAGATGTGATGATTACAGGAAAGTTGGATATTCCTGAGGCCAGGCGCCAGACTGTGGAGCAGGCTTTGTACCAGTTCTCCAACCTCCTCAACAGCAAATCATTTCTCATTAATGTGAGTACTGAAGTAGATTCACCTTGTCTCTTGGCTAGGCATACCTGTGTGTGCAAGACAGTAGGTTTGCAAGCACAACTGAACCAAAATTAATAAAAATAAGTTATTTTCATATGGTTCTGATTTCACAGTAACTACTGCAGGTAAGTGCCTTCACAGACAGAGCTTACCAGTGAGATGGATAGGCAAGGTCCTATTTCTGTGCCAGGTCATGTAATATGGAGTTAGTCAACATTTCAGTGGTTGTAAAAAAACAGGTATTACCCAGTCTGGCATAAAAACTGATGTTGCAAATTTGACTTAGCCTTTTAAGAAATGTAATCAAAGTGTTGATTCCATCCTGGCTCCTCATTGAAGTCACCTGTGAGCAGCCAGCTACAGAATCTCTGCCCCAGCAAAGGCAGAGGCTCCTCAAGTGGCCTGTTCATCAAGACTGAGTGCTCACAGCAGCTCTGAAGAGACTTCTAATTGCTCACTCTCAAAAACTGAGGCTCATTGTCAGACACCTAAATATAGATTTAGGCTTCTAACTTACTCTTTTTTTTTTTTAATGGGACTCCAGTTCTGAGCTAGTTAATGATAGTATTAGAGTTTATGGCAGATGAGAGCACATTCCCAGGTGTACTTACATTAATGTCTTTGTAATTTGATACGAAAGGACTAGAAATTTGGGGGAGAGGAAAGCTGATCTTCTCTTTTAAAAAGTTGTCACAGAACACTGTTTTTAATTTAATTAAAACATCATTTTTAGATAACATTTTAGTTAAGTATATAAGCATTCCTTAAGTCAGTCCAGTACACTGTGTGTGTATCTAAAACCAAATTCTAGGCAACATTTTCTTATAAGTAGTTTTTCCAAACTTTTTCAGACAGTTTTGATTCTGTGCTTAGGAGGTTTAATATTAAAATTATATTAGTGCAGACAAGTGTTGAGGTTCTTCAGAAACCTGTCATCTGACTTGATTTTACATTTGTTTTCTGTTTCAGTTTATTCACACTCTGGAAAGCCAAAAGGAGTTCTCTGCTCGAGCTAAAGTGTATTTTGCATCTTTACTGACAGTCGCTTTACATGGAAAATTAGAATACTACACCGACATCATGAGGACACTGTTCTTAGAACTGATGGAGCAGTATGTTGTGGCCAAAAACCCAAAGCTGATGCTAAGAAGGTTTGAATGATTGCCATATTTTCTGTATGTGTCTGGCTTTCTGTAAATATGTTTCTTTTGCAATGTGACTGTATTAAAATGCCAGCTATCCGTAAAAGTCAGAAATAGCTTGGCCCAAGCATGTTAGCAAGACAAGCCCTCCAGGAGGACCTGTGGAAGGCACAGGCAGAACTGCTGGCCACAGGTCTGCTTATTCAAATTCTGTAGTTTAGAAGCACCTACCTTACTTCAAATTACAGCACTGAACATTTCATTTACTTTTTAATCCAACTTTATTCCAAATGATCTAGAATTTATACCACACATCACCTCCATAATGAGCTTGCATTGTGCATTCAATGAGAGCTTGCTCTAGTGTTTTAACCCAGCTGTTATCCCAAAAAAATCACAATAGACCTTGCTCTGTGTATGTTGTAGCTTTGCAATCTGTAGGTTATTTCCCAGTAACTGCACAACTGGGTTAATATTTTAGCTCTTACAGCATAGACCCAATTTAAGATTTTGCATAAAGGATGTGTGCTTTTCAGCAACGAGATGATGGTGCCTATCCAGGAATGATGAGCAATACAAAGCACTTATCCTAAAGCAAGTATATGCTTTCAAGGCTCTATAGGGAAATCATTGCATTACAAGACTGTGTGCAGTTAAGCACGTAAAAATATTTTATTTCAAGCAAGCAGTGTTTTTCTTTATAACCTTGTCATTAAGTACCCTTACCATATTCGGGGTTGGTTTTTTTTTCAGGTCTGAAACGGTTGTTGAGAGAATGTTGTCTAACTGGATGTCTATTTGTTTATATCAGTACCTCAAGGTAAGAGTTGAAGTCTGTCACCTGTGGGTTTTTTAATCAGTAATACTTAAAAATACTGCATTGAGTATATTCTTTTGGTTTTGCTTTATTTCACTTTCTTTCCTTTACATAGGACAATGCTGGGGAGCCTCTTTATAAATTGTTCAAGGCTATCAAACACCAGGTAGAAAAAGGCCCAGTGGATGCTGTACTAAAGAAAGCCAAGTATACATTGAATGACACAGGCTTACTGGGAGATGATGTAGAGTACACACAGCTGGTGAGTAAAGCATGATTAATAGATTAAAAAATACTTTTTTTATTTTAAAATTAATTCCTGTAGTGTTAAGCCTGTACATAGTTTTCTAGACTATTGTGAACTGCATAGAAATCCTGGTTATGGGCAGGATTGTTAATAGTTTGACCAACACAAGTCTCCAAGCAGGAAAACAGAATTATAAAGTATCTCCTAAGATTATATCCAAATCCTGCCACTGTGGAATCCATTTCAAGAAATCTTTTTCATAATTTTCAGTCTGTCTGAACAATCAGGTTGTTTGGCTTCTCCCCTTTTCCACCTAAATTCATTGACAATTGATTCTTGCAACATTCTTCCACTACCATTATGCTTGAACTTCAGGTTTTCTCCCTTGGGATTGCTGCTGATCAGCCTATTGAACAACATTTTAGATATCATTTTATTAGTATACCTTCTGCAGTCCTGTGAGATGGCTCTGCAATCTCCAGAGCACTTTATGAACATCCTTCTGCAATTTTTCCTGTGTGAGTCAAACTCTCCTGAACATGGGCAGCCCAACTGGCATTGAAAAGTGTTTATTTCCTCTTAGGGAAATAATTCCCTACATTGCCTCTACAGGCAGTTCTGGAGACCCGTGTTTGATGCTTCAAGTGGGATGAAATGGACATTCCTGGCAAGGGAACTCCCCTTCTGATCTCAACCTCCCACTGCATCTGATCGCCAGTGCCATGGTCCAGTTCCCTTCTGTTATGAATTCTGCTTTGACTTAATTCTGTTCACTACCAGAAATTTCCAACACTTTTCAACCATGCTGCAGAACACAAATTCACTGTCCTTTTGGAAAAACTGAAGCAGCCCACTGTTTAGCTGCTCAGGGAGCGTAAAATCTAGTTTTACTCTTTCTGATAGCCTTACTGATTTTCTTCAGGATACAGTGCACTGCATATCAAAGATGCACAGATTGTCCTTCATAGACCAACACATGATTTTTTTTTTTCCCTTTCTGATTTCTTTTTTATTGACATTTTAGGAGTCATTTGTAGTTGTCTTCAGCTGAGAAAGGTGCAGTGACATATATGCAGTGTGGAAAAGAAACTTAATAAAAAGCTTTACGAAGTCCTGGTTTGGAAAAAAAAAAAATCACCTTTTTATGTATTCTGAAGGAATGCTGATGGGAGGGCTGATAGGAGGAGAGTGCTGCAGGACTTCCACTCATAGAGTCACCAGACTGTGACCTAGACTGCCTGAAGGAAGAGTGTGCTGGGCAAAAAGAAATATTTTAAATTCAATTGATAATTTGGGGATTAGTTGAGTTACCATCTTTATATCTGATCCAAAAGTGCCACCCACGGAAAACACACTGATTGGCAATGTTGACTATAATTTCTGTTGTGTATGGAGAACAAAATTTATTTGCACTGTACATTATGTAAGACTTAATGGCAATAATTCTTTATTCAGTTTGTTTTCACAAAAAAAAGTGCCTGCAATTAAGATAAATGAATCAGTGTGAAAGCAGAAAATTTGTGTATACAATCAGATATGGGCACAACATGCATATTAACTAGATATTACAAATTATAACATTGTACAGTAGCAGTATTCGGTCCAGACCTACAGATTTCCCATCCAACAAATATTTTATGTGTGTGCATGCATGGAAGTTGATGAGATATATGTATATATATGTATGATAAAAGATTATGAAGGGGATACTATTGCCATAAGTTTTTGGGATCTTTGGCATGCTGATGATGTTGTGGTAACTCTGAAGAGTTGGGGAGCATTTTTGCACCAATGTAGGTTAAAGCATGAGTTAATTCCTTCACTTCTGCCTGGAAGTGAGACAAGGTGGGTAAGTACAGCATAGAGCAGTTGTCTGCTCTCTAATTGTTCTTATTTAAAAGATGAATCTGTTCTGCATCACTGGTTACACTGACATGCTGCATACTGAACCAGCAGCAAAATCATGTCTAATTACCATAAAGCTAATAGCAAAAGGAAGGTGAAATCATGATTAGTTTGAGAGTTCTGTCAAGGGACAGTGCAATCATGTTTAATTTGACTGCCGTATGGCATAGCTTTTCTTCACTGTTTAAAAATACCAGCTATGCAAGTTTATTTCTGAGGTCTGATGTGATAAATTCAGGCATTATGGTTGGCAGGACCATATGTATCTGAGAGCTGCAGTGCTTCAGATGTGCCTGGCCTCCTAAGCTACCCGACTGGCAAAAGATCCACGAGGGGTCTGAGCTATTGTACTGATTCTGCTAGTGAAAGAAGGAGGCTTTTCATAATATCTATTTGGTTTTGTTGATTTTTTTTTCATTCTGGGGAGATTTCCTGGGCATGATTTTCTTCTTTGCTTTAGTCTATATTGAAACTGATACTTACATAGCAAAGCTACTTTCAAAAACATTACTCTAGGTTTAGCAAATTACAGGCTTTCAAGAAATTCTCTTTAATATTAAAAAAACCACATCAATACTATCAGAAAACAGTAATATTTTAGAACTAGCACAAGCTGCTTAGGTGTATTCCCTGGAGCTATTAGAGTTATTATGACAATAGTAAGCAGTAAATGAGGTTTTCAAACACATAAAATGATATAAATTACTTTTATATGTAAATAGATATATGTGTATGTGCATGTGTGTGTATTTAATGAACAGCTGGTCACAGAAGGTAAAGTTTGGAGAACTGAACAATCTGATCATCTTCAAAACCACAGCCATGAAGACAGCACAAAGGAAGGCAAAAGCACATAATACTCTAGGAGTTCAGCAAAGTGCAGTTCAAATGATTACTGGGAACTCATGAAGTTTGGCCACTGCACTACTTGGACTTCTTTATGTTTAGGATTATCAGGTTAAATGAGAAGCATCTGATGAGTCAGTGGTCCAGCTGCTTTGTTCTTGTGTGTCTCTCTTTAATACACTCCCAAGACTCAATAATATTAGCATATTAGACATGAGTACATCTATTCTGTATCTTTTCTGTTTTGTCATAGTGGGATAAATTAACTGGAATTTATGATAGCTGGTTGGCTGCATAGTAGTGAAGGATCCTTCAAATAATCCCTCAAATAATCCATACTCCCATTGCAAATATGTGTTGCTGTGCAATAATCATTGTACGGTGAATTTCAGATACCGTTTGCATTTCAATCACCCAGAAAAACAGATTTAGAGGCATTCAGCACTGATTTGTCTTAATAACCATGTACATTCGTTTCTTTACAGACTGTTAATGTATACGTGCAAGATGGAGAAAACGATTCCATACCTGTGAAAGTGCTGAACTGTGATACCATATCACAAGTAAAGGAAAAGATAATAGACCAAGTCTATCGAAATCTGCCATGTTCTCAGTGGCCAAAAGCTGACAGTGTAGTTCTTGGTAGGTAGCTACTTGTGATACTATCTTGGACAAGTGAAATGTGTTGTGTCTTTGTATTTTCTCAAAAAATGTCTGTAAGAGGAATTTATTGCTTGCTTATGGTTTGGTTTGTTGTTTCTTTGTTGAATTTTTTTTTTGAAACTGAATTAATGTTCAGCTGAATGCAAAAATACAGCATTTTGCAACAATCTTAATATGCCTTGAAAATTAACATTTTCTTACAGAGTTAGTTTTCCTCACTCTTAAATTTGGTATCGTGTCATTAGTGTGCAAAGAGCCTGTTAATGACTGTTAGCACAAATGAATTCGTGTCTGACAGAGTCAGTATCTCAGGTACTAATTAATGTGATAATGACAGCATGGATAATTAACTGATGGAGAGGTAATGATGCAATTTCAGAAACTGGTACTGATTTTTAGTTGCTTTTATGATGGTTATTCAAAAGAATTATAACTTACAGGAACCACACTTTTAGGAGATGATGAACCACCAAGCCTCTGAAAATCATCCTCCTTGAAGGCTTTCAAAATAGCTGTTCTCTTCTTGACAAAAAAAAAAAAAAGGTGTTACTTAAAAGGCCTAATAACTCTCATAATAAAAGCTCCAATTATTTTTTTTTTCAGTATTTTCATTACTGCGTTAATCTGAAAGTAGGAGATAGAATACTTGCTCTTCAGAAAATCTTAGTAAATCTCCTAAAAATGCCTTTTCTATTCCATGAAATCCTATTCTATTTTGGACTGATAGCAGATCTTATTATATATATGTTTGTTGAATTCTATGCAAAGGAATTTAACTTTTTATGGAAGATAATCAGAAGACATATGCATGGTTAGGAAAAGTTCATGCAAACTTCTGTAATAAAGACCAAACGATTAAGCAATAAAAACCCCCCGTTGGGGCGTGTGCTGCGTTACTTCTTTTGATGTTCTACAATGTGTCAGTAGGTCTGTAAAACATTCTTGGAGTCATTATTTTTGCACACGGTTAAAAACTGTTTTTTCTCACTTTAATTACCCCTTAGAGTGGCGTCCAGGTTCTACTGCACAGATCCTCTCAGACTTGGATTTAACATCCCAAAGAGATGGCAGATGGAAACGTATCAACACACTAATGCATTATAATGTAAGGTGTTTCAAAACAGTTGTTCACACCTGTTACCTGTTTTCTAATAATAAATAAAATCTTCATTTGTTTTTAGAGTAACTTCACTGCTACACAGAGTTTGCCCAGAGAAGTTGTGGATACCCCATCCCTGACAGTGTTCAAGGCCAGGCTGGACAGGGGTCTGAGCAAACTGGTCTCATGGAAGTTGTCCCTGCCCAAGGCAGGGGAGTTGGAACTAGATGATCTTTAAGGTCCCTTCCAATCCAAACCGTTCTGTGACTCCATGATAAACAATCAAAAGAAAAAACATGGGGTCTGGGTCTAGGCAGTAAAAGCTTTGGAGTGTGAAAGGCTGGGTCTGGACACACTGCCTAAACATCTTACATAAAAACACAAAACCTAAATGCCACAACTTTGGTTTCCTCATAACTCAAGTATCCAAATCCAAATTCCACTTTGAACATTCAAAAGCTCCTTTTGCTAGTTCTCATAGTCATCTTTTCTTTTCACTTCCTACCCCTGAGAATTGGCTTAGTCCTTGCTCTGCTGCTAAATAGATTTTGAGTTGATCTGGTTTGTTCAACAGCCCAGTCAAGAGAGCAGATATTGACTTTTTTTGCCATCTGTTTTAGGTTTTAGGCTTCTACCAAGCACTTGCAATCCACTTATCTTTCCTTTTTATGTTTTTTATTGCTTTCCAACAACAGTTAATCCTGATTGGAAAATAAGGAAGTTGGTTAGTTTTCCCTTAGAAGAGAGACAGGTCTGATTTTTCATGATAAACCCCATTTTTGTACAAAGGGCACCCACAGCAAATGGAAGAATCACTTAAGCCTTAGAAATGCTCCTAGCATATCAGTAATCTCACAGGAGGTGTTGATGGGATCTCTTACTAATGGAAGGGGAGGGAGTCTGTTCTGAATTGCAGAGCCAGTTGTCCAAGAAGTCTTGGAAAGGCAGCATTCATCACAGGTCTAGATTCCCTGCAACAGATTAGAGTATATGCACTTTATGGTTTAAGAAAGAGATCCGGTAGTGTGTGGTTCCTCCAAAGAACATCTCTGTGTTTGTATCTTCAAAGGTCCGAGATGGTGCCACACTCATCTTATCAAAAATGGGAATTTCCCAGCAGCCAGAGGATAATCAGCAAGATGTCCCAGGAGAAAGTAAGTATCTTGTGGCTTCCCTACTTCCCAAGATAACTAGAAGTCAACATCCACAGAGAGTGATGCTGCTGTCTTGACGTTGTTTATCAAGCACTTCTGTGGAGCTAGATATCCCCCACCAGACAATGCAGGGTTTATTTGTTGTGTTTTACCCACTGTACACTTGCAATGGTTTTCTTTGCCCTCATTATAAAAGTCTTAAACACTGTGACTTTAACCATAATTGGTGTGAGTTCATACCCCGACTTAATAGAAAGCACTCTTATTAAACATTTCCTTGCATATTTTGTTTTTTAATCACACTACATCTACAGTCAAGCTGTACATTTCATCTTCCTAGAGCTTTATCTCTTTTTCTCCTTCCTTTAGCCTTTACTCACTTTCCTCTTCAAATTTCTTCCACTTATTAGACTGAGAATTAAATGCAGTGTTTTAGATGAACCACGGTAGAGACTTGCTCCCCTCTCTTGGCATAATGGATCTGATGTAATTTTTTATAGCATTTCTTACAACTATGTTGCCTTGCAAACTCACCTTTGTACATTCATATTTTATGTCTCCCTCCCTTTGAGTGATGTTTCACCAGCTATGCTAACTTGTTTTTTCCCAGGGCTTTTTAGTTGACTTTGTTTGTTCCATGCATTTTATCTCTTTAGATGCAGCGTTTTTCACAATTCCTTTGTTCTTTTTGAGGTTTTCAATCCACCATAAGTTAGTGTCAGGAATTTCCTTGTAATGTTTCTTCTCTTTCACATCACTAATGCATCTGCTGCATAATTCTTTTATTGCTGTCTGCTACAGTAAGCTGGAATTCACAACGCAGAAGACAACCTGTTAACTTGCAACCCATCTTTAAAGCTTTTACTTTTACAAGTTAGTGTTCTGTCTAGACCAATTTTCTATATCTCAAAATCTCTTGAGACACAATATCCATTACAGCCTTGAATGCACTCAGATTTTTATGGAAATATTTACTTGTTAATATATGTTCTTTGTCACACGTATTTCCTTTACTGATTTCAGATGTTCAGTTTCTCTGGTGGTTTTTTATCCTTATATTCCGTTATTTTACATGAGGTACAAGTTAGATTTATGAAACAATAATTGTTGAGGTCATTCTTCCTCCCATGAACTCATTTGATATTCTTTTCTGTCTAGCACTAATTGCAAAAGCCATTACTTCCCTTAATAATTTCATTCCTTTAAACAGATTTACTGATCTTAGATTTAATAGGTTTCAAGGGCTGGGCAGTCAAACAGGTCAGAAATAATATGCCAGAAATGTACATTCCTCAAGAAGATGGGTCTCAGGTGATAGCTCTGACATATATCGCTATTTGGCAGAAATGTGCAGACTTTCATTTCATTTGTTTTGAGTCTTGGACAGGAAATTAAGATGGGCAGAAATACTTGCTGTTTACTTTTTATTCCGTCCTCCTGGATTCTTTCTTTTGAGACTTTTTCCAACAGAAAGAAGAGTCTTCTAATGGTCATGTCTACACCTCTGCTGCTATCCTCTCACCCCTTTACTGCAAGTGCCTGGCATAGCTGGACAAGCAGTGACTGTTCTGTCACAGCAGGTACCAACCCAGCATGTTAACTTAGAAAGCCGTCCAGTTTAATATAGAAGGCAGTGGAGTGCAGCCAGGAGAGAAGCTTCTTCCTAGTCCCTGTTCAGTTTGGTTGCACTGATGGCTGGGGCTATAATGACCCCCCCTCCAAAGAAGTGGACTGTGAATGGGCCTAGTGGTGCTCTTAACTTGCTTTGCTTTCTTAACATAGAACAGTGGTCAGTCTTCTGTTCTGGACTCCCAGTCTTCATCCTCCCCACCTCTCTACCCTTGTGGCAGGCAGTAGAGGACCAGATCACATGGTTTTCTTTTTTTCTTGGGTTAAGTCATTTTCTTTCCTCCTTCTCTACAATTGTATCATTAGATACGGTTCAGTATGACAAAACTCTTTTAACAAACATGAGCTGTACTCCAAGGTGAATTCTTTAGTTATCTGTTTGGCATACTAAATTGTAAAGGAAGAGCAGATTTCTGGGGACAGTGTTGCCACATGAGGGCTTTTGTAAATGAGAGAAAAACCTGCAGAGAATTCATATCCCAAAGTATCAAGTGAAGACAGCTTCCACCATGTTTCTTCACAACCTGTCCTGCACCATGGTAGTGTACAAATTTGGGATGATAGTGTTCCATGCCAAGCTACCTCATTTTCTTCAGCATCATAAGCTACTCAGAACTGTCTGGTGCCAACTTGTTCTGTTGGAAAGCTGTAAAATGTTACAGAGCTGGTACAAAGTGAGAGCCTGCTGTGACCATGATTTGTGAGACAGTGTGTATAAAAGCAAGAGAAGAGGATCAGGGGCTTCCCCTCCCACATATTTATATGACACAAGGATAAACAGTGTTGGAATAAGCAGAAATCTTATCCTGACTATGACTGAGGCTTGTGATGAAGTGGATTTCCTTTTATTCAGAGTCTCATTAACTTGCACCTTTTGCATTGAGAAGTGTCAGCTGAAGCCGCTGACTGTCGGCCAAAGCAGGAGGCTTTGTGCAGACCAAAAATTTAAAACCATGTTCAGAGATGTTGCTCTAAAATGAGGCATTGCTTCCATGCTGCTTTTGATTCATAGCCTCTAACAGGAAGACACTAGAAGCTGGAGATTGTGACAAATTAAATGCAGCACCTTTTGCTTCTGAAGACAATAAATGCAATTACTAATTTGTATCAAGATGGAGAACGGTTTCAGTGATTTCATACTAGTATTTCTGTACTGAACTATAAACCAAAACAACACATTCTGTTATTTTGGGTGTTTTTTCTGATTTTTAGTTTTCTTTTGTTGGGTTTTTTTCCTTTTTTAATTTGGAATAAAAATAGACACAGGGTTGCAGATCAGAAATCCTAATTAGCATATCTGTTAGGGCAGCCCTTCCTTCATCCACGTGGAGCAGTATTCACAGGGTAGGGAAGATTGGAAGGAAGATAATTTGCTGCAGGTCACATAAGGGAAATGGGGCTGCGTTTCCTGCCACCCTCTCATTTGCCTCCGTCATGTTTATATCATGGTTTCTACCACTATAATTGGTCAGCACAGTCTATTTTTGCCATTAACCATCCCCCCACGAATTATTTTATGTTGGCCAAAGAATGCCCAAGGGCCAAGACAAAAAGCTCAGGGGGAAGCATTTGACCCCCTGGGCACAATTTTCTCCCTGCTTACAGCTTGATGCATAGTTTGGCTATGGCAATGAAAAGAAGGTATTTGCCCCGATCTTTTATTTTCTTCATTTTCCTACTTCCCATTGGGGAAAATATTATCGCACAGAACTGTTATTTTCTCTTAGCAACCATACTGCTAAGATGTTTTGTTGCCCCATGTTCTGAATTTCTCTTTCTTCCTGTTATTTATAGCCATGAAGTGGGATCTTTGTGTTGCAAAAATTCATCTGGTTGAGCTGAGCTGTAGTCTCTTAATCCTTACTTTCCTATGAAATAACTACTATTCCACTAGTAGTCAATTCTGCTGTTGATAAACAAACACAGAATAAATTAAACTGCATATAAGACCCAGTAATCTCAGTTGAAAGCCCTTTAGTTGCTTCCTCTTCTCTCCAAAGTTAAACTGTGCCATATACCATCAGGAGAGCAAAGAGAGGATAAATTCCTTTGAATCAAAGGAGGAAGCAGGAGTGTACCAAACAACTGGCATAAGGCTGGAAAATAGTTTCTCCTCTAACTGTGTGATTCGATCTGTTAATTTCCAAAAGTAAATAACAGGGATTGCAAAAGAAATTCCATACTTCAGGCCCAGCAGTGGTTCTTACTGTACTGGCAGATGATTGCCATGAAAGGCATCGATTGTGAAATCACAGCTGCTTCAAAATAAAGTGATAGCTTTTATTTTTTCTGGTTTCATTCACATGGACTTTCAAGTTGAATTAAGGACTCTCAAAGGACAAAGTGATTTAATGTGGGATTTATATTTTTCCCTACCTTGTTAAAAAGAAGCAAAGGTCCCAGAAGACTGCATAGCTAATGCTTTTCATGAGGATATATAAAGTAGATTCAAGGAAAAGTGTTGGCTTAACCAGATTACACATAAATGTTATTTTCCACTGTGATGTAAAATATTGAATGTACATGCAAGCTGGGAAGTTCAATGTAGCTGTTAAGGAACTTAGTTAATAAACTACTATGGTCAAAATTAATGCAACTAAAAACTGATAGTTTGTGCTTAACTGGGATTCAGTTACGTTTGAGATGTATATTAAAGCATAAAACTTAGCAGAATGCAAAATAATTTGTGTGGGGCTGAATCACAATTTTTACAGGAAAAATAACTTTCATATTTTTAAGATGTCAGATGATTTTAAATGTACTGATTCAATAACTTCCACTGGAAAAGTGTACTGATTTCAGAGACTATGCCAAGTAGATACAAAATTCAGGAATTAAAGGAAGAACAAACAAAACCAGGAGATTCAAAAGTGACACAGAAACTCTTTTCAAGGAATATTAATTGCAAGTTAAAACAATTGTATCAGCTCTTTTAGAATGGTTTGTAACAAAAGGTTCTCAAGCATAGAGTTTGTCTGAATGACACTGTTGATACTGAAATGCAAAACTCCCTTTATCCGCTGTGTGATCGTTGGACTAAGCTCAGGGACCAGGTGTATGGCCAAGCCCCAGGTAGCACCATGAGGCACTGCAATCAGGTGAGCAATCCAAGGTCTGACTCCTGTTACTGCTGGTTGATAACAGACTTGATGTCTCTCCCTCTGGTTTAAACTCTATTGACTACATACACTGACAAACAAATCTTTTAAAAATCTTATTGTAATGGATATGAATTTGCTGCAGTCATTACCCCTGGCTGCTGGACTTCATGTCATCTCAGTGAAGGCATGCATTTTTCCTCCTTTCAGCAACAAAGTCAAGTGGTGCTTATCAAAGGCTGATAAAGGAAGGTTTGAACTGATGTACAATACTTGATGTCAGCAGTTGGGGTAAAGATGTCAATTGTAATGGTGTTACTGAAAAAAATGGTTGTAGCAGGAGTAGGCTGCAATTGGTGTTTCTGCAGTGGCTGTGGGGTCAGATCTAGCTGTGTTTCTATAACTTGATCATATCTCCAAGAATTCACAAAGAAGTAGAGTATTTCATTGTGTGGACCTCAAAAAATACACATACCATGTTTACATGACTGCCATGATTTAGGAATGGTATTCTTCAATTTAGTCTTCTACCACTCCAAGCCATGCACCGCTTGCTCACTTTCCCTCTCCCCTACAGCAGGATGGAGAGACAAAAAAGGTAAAAATCATGGGTTGAGATAACAATTTACTGGTAACAGCAATGAGATAAGAAAATGACCAGTAACAGCAACAATAATAATGACAGAGTGTACAAGAAAAGAAGCATTATTGCTCACCATGGAAACCCCTGGCAATAGACAGTACTGGACTGCTCCCTCGGTCACACTACTCCCACTGGTCCCTTTGGAACCAGTATCATCCAATCACTCCCTGTGGCTCGGAACCAGCATTACCCCCCTGCTCCCTTCGACTCAGAACAAGGGCCACTCCACCGTTCCCTCCACCACACTTACTTGACTGGAAGGAACCCCTTCTCCCCATCCTGACAATGGCATAAGGTGATTTAGAATAACCTCTGTGTCCCAGCCATGACCCCTCCTTGGCTACTGCAAAAATTAATCCTGTCTTGGCTTGAACCAGGACAATGACCGAACAGGAGTTTCCTTATTGTGTGATTCCTTCCTCTCCCTTTGGTCTTGACAAAAGCAAGACTTTTCAGTTCTTTGTCACTGAACTTTCAGTACTTCAGTTGTTTTTGTTGGACAGAGTAATATATAAATCCCCTCGGCAAGAGGACAGGTATGTTAAGGATAGGGAACATGTACATATATGTATGATTATTTTTGTGTTGCTGTTTTGGGTGTGGGATGTTTTTTATAGTTATTGCAATTACTGTTTCTAGGGCATGCACTCCTGGAAGATGAAAATAAGGTCTGGCATCTAGTCCGGCCAGTGGATGAAATGGATGAAGGTAAATCAAAGCGGGGCAGTGTGAAAGAAAAAGAGAGGACCAAAGCTATTACAGAAATCTACCTGACCAGACTTCTTTCTGTGAAGGTAGGGATCAGATGTGCTATAGTTACACCTTACTTCTGCAGATTTTGAGATACAACTGAAGAACATAACGCAAGTATTAGTCATGTGTTTGGCTGCCATTTGGAATATGTACATACAAGTTGGTGACACGTACATACAAGCTGGTATTCAAGGCTTCAAGTGATTAATACGCCCTGAGGAACATTACTGGGGAAGAGATAAAGTACAACTCTTGATCAAAGCTGAGAACCATGATTATGTGATCGTTAAATAAGGATTTTCCTTGCAAGACAAAGATGGATATTCTGCTCTGTGCCACCTGTGTAGATAATATTTTGTTGGGTTTTCTTTTGAACTGAATGCTTTATAAACTCCTACAAACCCTTATATTTTCCTGTTCTTGTGTGTGGTCAATGCTGCAGTACCACCTAAAAAAATAAAGTTTTCAAATAATAACAGTCCTTTTAGAGTATTTTTAGTGCCTATACAGCAGAACTGATCATGAGCAAAATAATTTTTTGAAACATTTCTCCTTAGAGAAAGAATTTAGAGTAATGTGTTTAACAACCACAAAGCCAGGCTCATTTTGTGAAAATGAAGGCATTCTGGCTCCACCTAAGGCCACTTGTCCAAGTGCAGAAGCAGATATGAAGGAAAGTCTGTGCATAGATGACACGGACTCAGCAAAAGAGCCAGAAAGATGCTTGCATCACCTTTTTTTGCTACTAAAGCCACAGCTTTTGTATTCCCAAAAGCCAGTTTATAAATTATTACCAGTCTGGAGCCTTGCTGACTCATCAAGTGTTGGTGGGGTGTTATGGCTGGTATCACAGCTACCCCTATAACCCAGGGACTGTCAGTGTGTTCTTGCTGACAGTAGAATGTCTTAGGGCTCCTTGCCATCTGGGTCCCTGCCCTATTAGGAGGCTGGCAGCTGGAGTGATGGTTGGAAAGAGGATGCAGCCCTTCAAAGGTGTCTGCAGGGCCAATCATGGGGATGAACTCTATGTGGCCTCAACAGGGTAATCTCTAAAAACAGGGGACAGTCTCTGAGGTTGCAGTCGCTAAGATTCAGGCAGATGCAGGAATCCAACGAAGCACACAACCTTCCTGGACACTTCACTCCTTGGGCTCAGTGGATCTCATGGAGCTGAGTCAGACTGGATGTCTGATAAGGCCTGAGTGATTGCCCTGAAACAAAAAGGGCAAATGCTCACTGGTTCTTCTTCCTCTCAGTCTCTTTCTAAAAATTGCATGGTGCTCTGGTGTCAGAGAAACTGGATGTGGGAAACTGCAAAACCATTAAAAAGTGGCTAAAATTATCTTATGTCCCCAACAACCCTGAAGCGTAAATGTAACAACCAATTTCTGCTTCTTTTGTCAAGCAGAAGGCACACCTTTCTGTGGAAACAATAGGATCTTTGGTGAAGCCACAACCTCTCAATCTAGAACATAAAGTTGTGCTCTAGGAGGTCTTTACTGTGTTAGCAGTTTACAAAGTCACTGCACTAAGAAGTTGCTTGCTTTTTGTCACCCCTAGCACTCAGAATAAAGGCCATCAGTGACAGCAACTGGATTATGGACTCTTAGTGTCTATAGGAATAAAAGATGCTAGGATGGCACTGAGTTCAGCCGGTAACACAAACATAATTGATTTTTTTAAATTTGCTTTTAGGGGACACTTCAGCAGTTTGTAGATGACTTCTTTCATAGTGTACTCAACTCAAACCACGTAGTGCCACCAGCTGTGAAGTACTTCTTTGACTTTCTTGATGAGCAAGCAGAAAAACATGACATCAAGGATGAAGATACCATTCATATCTGGAAAACAAACAGGTACCATATGAACAGAGCCATACTTGCATTGCAGAGAAATGAGAGTATAATTCCCAGCTATATACTAGCACTTTTATCAGAAATCAAAGTAAATTTCATTTATAATCCTCAGAATCACTTTAATTGAGATAATATGTTTGTATGATGAAAAGGATTCCCTGTAAACCTAGAAGCTGCAAAAAATGAAACTAGCTTACCTATGGGATTGTCACTATCAGATTTATCACTTTCTGTCTTTCCTCAGACAAGAGGAAAGCAAGAGGCAAATAAGTCTAGATATACCTGTCAAATAGCAAAATCTAATACATACTCCTTGATGGTTCCTCTGACCATGCAGACACCTTCCCTTGCTATTTTGGGGCACTCAAGATCCTTCTCATAAGAGTTTTTCTGTGAAAGATGTAAAGGCTTGGTTTTCAAGCATGGAAACCAGATAAGCTTGTATAAACATTGAAATATAAAACTAAGCATCACTGTTGTGAGGAGATCAAAATGCAAAGGCCATGCTTAATTTCATGTGATTTTCTTGTTGTAGAACATTTATTGTGTAAAAAGGATTATTTATCTTTTTCCTTGCTTTACAGCCTGCCTCTTAGATTCTGGGTAAACATACTGAAAAATCCCCATTTCATCTTTGATGTTCATGTTCACGAAGTAGTAGATGCTTCCTTGTCAGTCATTGCACAGACTTTCATGGATGCTTGCACAAGAACAGAGCACAAATTAAGCAGAGTAAGTGATTTGCATTCTACATCCTGACTATGCTCATGCCTGATGA
The DNA here is from genome assembly GCA_013400975.1 of Atrichornis clamosus. Classification (NCBI taxonomy): domain Eukaryota; kingdom Metazoa; phylum Chordata; class Aves; order Passeriformes; family Menuridae; genus Atrichornis; species Atrichornis clamosus. The sequence goes on from WBMZ01005105.1 coordinate 27,560, forward strand.
GACAAAGGGCATCCTCACAGACAATACCCATTCTCTGAGGAGATACAACCTTGATCGTTTCTTTTTAGTTTTATAATGAAGTTAACATTTCACCACTTAACAGGTTGGTGAACTGTCAGTACTACTATGTAGTCTGCCAACTGATACTTAGAAAAAGGAGAAAATAGCAACCACTTCTATAAAAAGCAAGTTTAAGAACAGATTATTTCAGGTCCACCAATAATTTATTATCACCTTGCATTGATATATTTGTAAAGCTCAGCTGTTATGCTGTGTGTAAACTTCATCTTTTTATTAAGTAATCCCACCAATGTTAATAAGTATCCAAATGTTAATATCTGTAAAGCTCAAGTGTATGTGAATATAAAGGTTTGATCTTAAGTTCTTGACTTTCTTTTGCTGCCTAGAAATGTTCATAAATCAACCATGTTTCTCTGTATTATAAATTTTTCAGGATTCTCCGAGTAATAAATTACTTTATGCGAAAGAAATCTCTAACTATAAGAAAATGGTGGAAGAGTAAGTATTGACTCTTTTTATCCTTTTTCAGTTGTTAGATTTTAAGACTATATAAGAGGAAAAGGGAGTGCTGATATAGTCAAAGTCAGCCGTCAAATACTAGAAATTTTTCACCCAAATGTTAAAACATTCCCTTGGTAGTGGCCATTGGCAGGGGTGAAGTGGAGCTCTGTTATGACCCAGTGCATATTCTTGTCTGTACAGACACATTAATAGATTTATTCAGGAGAAAATATGATGCTGTTTTCTGCAGTCATAGTTGTTACCCACACGATCTGTCTAACAAATGTTGCACTTCCATAACTCAGTAGAGATCAAATTCTGAAAACATATTCAGAAACACATTTTTTTTCTATTCTGTCTCTGACTTTATTCTTTTACTAATTAGAAATTCTGTTAATATCATAGAAGATCTGCCGCAGAACAAAACTGTTGCCAGTTTTAAGACTTAAAATAATAATTATCTGCAATTATAGATTTCTTTCCTGTGGTATGTCCTTGTACAATCAGGTATGATTTGCCTCCTCTGCAAAGGTACTTAAAACTATTGGAAGGCAGGATTACTAAAGGAATAATTGGTGTGTTGTGGTAGAGTATCTCCTGTGTTATTAGGAAGGATGTTTAAAATAATTGCAAAATTGAAAGACAGAATTATCAGAAAGACACAGTTTATTTCACGTAACTGAAAGTCTTTTTTAATCTCTTGCAGTTACTACAAAGGTATTCGTCAGATGGTGCCAGTGAGTGACCAAGACATGAATACCCATCTAGCAGAGATTTCTAGGGTAAGAATATAATCAATTTTCTTGTACTGAAATTGGAGACAAGTGTAGCATTGGGTTTTGTTGTCTTCCTTTCTATCTCAATGAGTGGAGGTTTTTGTATGTGCAAATATGATATGAGTTATTTCACAAATCTCTGAAATACTCTTGTTTATTGTAGTCATGCCTGTTGATTACTGAATGGAATCAAGAATGCTTATTGTCACGAATCTGTTTGAGTTATGCAGGGAACAGAGCACAGTGTTTGGATTTTTCACATCCATGTGGAAAAATTACAGCACTTGAACTTTGTTTTCTCTCCAGAGCACATAGAGGATTTTTAGCATTGATCGCACTGATAACAAGTAGTGACTGAATTCACAGTGCTACCACAGCAAAAATTAGATTCCAGAATTAAAGAGGCATGAACGTTAAGTATAGCGTATTTCAGAACTGTCTATAAAGGGGCAACACTTCTGCTTTATGTTACATGTGAGAAGCTCATCATATGCTTGCTCAGTGGCACTTTCTTTTTGTATTAGAGGTTATTTGGCTTACCTCTCTTGGAGAAGAGTAGAGCAGGGTGGTTGCTATCTGGGGCTCTAGTTGGATACTGGTGGAGCAGAGACATTACAAAACCTGCTTCAGTCTTGAAAGAGCCTGTCTGCTCTGCAGCTCAGCTCAGCCAGAGCAGCCTCTTGCCTTCAAAGCGCTCTATTTAACTTGGAGAACCAGGAGAGTCCCTCACCAGTCTTAAAGATGTTGTTTAGCCTGAGCAAGGAGGCAGTGTACTTACTGGCTGGTTTGCTCATTTGCCTAATTTAGTTGAAGACTTCTAGCGTAAAGAGGATGTTCGGGGAATTTTTTGCAGTTTGTTTATTTCAGTGCCCTTAGGATCTAACATTCTGCAGATCAACATCCTCATGAGAGTATTTCTATTTTCAGTCATTCACTACAAAACTCATCTGCAGTGACATTTCATTTTCCAGTTCACTTTATTTATTACATAAATTGAGATGTATATAAAATTAAAATGTTTGCTGATTAAAAGTAAATTCAATATAATGTTTTAACATCAGCAGAATATGTTGTTCCTTTCTATTTTCATTATACATTATGATAAAAATTAATATGGAAGGAGTTATTGAACACTGCAAATTTTGACCAGCTCTAAAAATGACTTTTATAGAGCAAGGAAGACGGATGTTTCTCTGCTGCTTTACCCCTTGGGTAATCATTTATGCCAGTTGCAATATTTTGCAATTCTTTATTTTCTTAGCCAATTTATAAGACTAAGGGCATAGCTAGAGACTTGAATCCTACACTTTTGAATGAAGAACATCTGTTTAGACAGGTAGAGCACATTCACTAAATAAATTATATATGTGGGGGGCAGGGGGAAGATGAGGTAATGGAAGGGTTATTTCCTGCTTAATTTAAAGTCCTTTCTCTCTCTTCCCACCACCCCTCCCCCACCTTTCAATCTTCATTATTCAGGTGGCTTTTTTCAAACATACATGTGCTCATGTTACTGATGAGTTACACCTTTGCTGTAGTGAGGTGTGAATAATTTCCAGGATATAAAAAGAGCTGGAGAAAGGATTTCAAACATCGATGTGTCAGAACCAATGCTTAATATGTCAACAAAATGTAGATTGTACTAAGTAAATACTTTAGTTATACATACCCATGCTGCTAACAGATGTTTGAGCTGTAGCCTGTGGTTTGACATTCAGAGTTCAAAATATTTTCCACCTCCAACGTTAGAGTTGTGAGCAGGCTGGAAAAATACCAGAGGGAAAGTCTTGCTCTGAAAATCACCAAACAAAAGTTTTCTCACTCCTTTTCTCTGCCCCTAGTGTTATTTAACAAAAGTTACAGGATGCAGAGCTTGCTTTTGGAAATCTTGTCAATCGTATCCAACGGTTGTATGTGTGCATAACTTTCAGCTGTGTGTGATGCTATCTTGACATGTTTGCTGCCTGCTTGTGTTAACAGGCACATACTGATTCCTTAAACACACTTGTGGCTCTACACCAACTCTACCAGTACACTAACAAATACTATGATGAGGTAAGTTATGGCTTTTGTTTTCATGTTTTAATATCGATGGTAAAATGTTGTGAAGGCTAACTAAGTCTAAAGGGGCAACTTCTAGAGCTCCCTGGATAATCAGGTAAAAGCAATGCTGAACAAAAAGCTCTAACCTTGCAGTTTATACCCTGCTTGGCAATTACACTGGTCAAGGGAAAGTCCTTAAAAATGAACAATTTCATTATGGGCTATCTGGTTTTGGTACGGATAGTTTAACAGATAATTTAACAAGATCTGAAACAGAAATAGATTTTAAAATAATTTCTCTTCAGTCCTACCATCCTAATTAGTATATAAGAAGGTCATGGAGCAAAAAGTAGTCATCAGAGTTATATCAGGTTTCAAGACAGTGTGCTTTTTCATTAGGAACAATTCGTTAAACTTGTTTTCTTGTAGAAATTGGGACCATGTCCTTTTTATTAGTTAAAATGCATTAAAACTTCCATGCATGGTACCATCCTTGTTTTGCTGTGCCAAGTGAAGTGCCTGCCTAAGGTAAACCAAAGTAGAGTAACTGTTGAATGTAGCCTGATTCAAAAGCAGGCTCACAGCTTCAGTTCAAAAAGTTTGTTTTTTCACACCCTGTGGAAAGGGGGACAAAGAATATCCCAGTGTAGCTGTGGTGTGGCTATGGCTCTCCAAACTTAATCTGAAAACAAAAAGAGAGAAGGAAACTTTTATTCAAAGGTTTCCATGGAAATGAATGCCTCCAGAAAACTCTCAGAATTAAATCAAAGCAAGTACAGATGCTGAATCAAAAAGGAGTACAGCACATGTGAGCTCTATTTGGTTAGTCTTGCACCTCAGCACAGTTCATGTTTTCACTTATATTTAGCACTAAAGACAGTGGGTCTCATCCTTTACTGCAGCTGCTTTACACAGAAGCAGCCAGCCTGTCACAGCTTTTAAACAGATGCAAGCAGGGAAAATCAAATCACCCTGAAAAGTCGTGCAATGATGGTCGGTGGGGGAAGCAGACAGAGGAATGTAGGCCAACCGGATGGCATTCCCTCACCCCTCATCCCCCGTGCTAACCAAGCTGGCTTTCAGGGCCTTCCCAAATGTGTCCATAGTCTGACCTCTTACAAAAACACTCAGGGACCCTGAGTGACAGATGAACTGTAAACCCCTGATTTGTCAACACCTCTGTGTCCCTGCTTCCACTCGTGGTTTCACTTTTGGTGGCAGGCACAGGTGGAGTCACCAGCCTGTGGGACTTCATCAGTGGCAGGCCAGCACACCCCAGGACATCTGCAGTTCTTTCCTTCCACGTGCATCACCGTGTAACAATGAGGTGCATCTGATGAAAAGGCTGCTAATTCAGAGATGTGGAGATAATCTGTCAAGAACCATTCAGTAAAATTAATCGAGCTTATTTATTTTCCATGAAAATGTTTTAATTTGCATAAATTGGAACATTTTGCAGCTGCCCTCGTCTTTATTACTGACACAGTGGTTCGCAGCATGTGCTGTACCTTCTGCATCTCTGCAGGGCTTGACAATGACTAAGTGGGTACATTCTAATTGTCCACATTTATATGAAGGATATATTCACCAGTAGAGATAATAATGAATTATTTAGTCTAGATTTGAGGAGTTACAGCTAGATGTAATTGTTTAAATTAAGGGAACAATATCAAATTAAATTAGGCCCAGTTTAAATACTGCAGTAAGTGTTTATTAACTCTATCTTGTAAAAATGTTTTCACACTTTGAAAACTAATTCATTAAAATAAGTATTTCTGAACAAATTTGCTCCAGTGTTTGAAATGCAAATGCTATACTAGGCCTTCAAAGTGAAATTATTGGCTAGATTGATTCTGACTGCATTAATCTTCATTGTCAGTGATGTTCAAGAAGTAATAAGAACCACAGGTAGTGACAGGCAAACTCCATTTTTTCAGTCCTTGCACTTACAAGTTTATATAGTATTTAAACAGTGCTAAAGGTTTCTGCTTGATTACACTGTCAGACTAATATTAATAAAGCCAGTTCTAGAAAAGGAATGGTTTTGTCATGTAACACAGTCCTCTAATGGAGAATTCTAATAGCTGGTGGGAAAGTTTTCCTAAAGGATGGTGGAAATGAAAACCTTTTGAAACCTTTTAAATTTGATCTTGGGAAGCCCTAAAAAACTCTATTTGAAGAAAAGCCTTCTCATAACAGCTGACCTTTACTAGCTCTTGTTTTCAAATCCCTTGTGTCTTAAGAGTCATATCCGCTTGTATATATTCTGTACAGCAGAGGCTGTAGGATGCTGGGGTCTCCTCTGATGAGCTCTTTGCTTTCCTGAACTCCGTGGTGCTGGGCCAGAGTCTTGGCATTTCTTGGGGAGAGCCAAAGGGGAGCTGCTGGCTTTATTCCTCATATTGCCTACAGACACAAGAGACCTTGCGTTGTCCTGCCTGTGCATGGACCACCCAGGAGCTTCTCATAACTAAAGTTCATGGGGATGGGGTATAATTACTGACGGTAAATGACCCTTAAGCCTTGTAGGTAAGCAAGTGCTTAAGTAAAAGCACTGTTTCTTAAATAGCTCTAAGGAAATTTTTCCCCCTGCCTGCTCCATCTTGGAATATAATATTTTACAAGATAAAGTACTACCTATTAATTTGCTTGTATCCCAACATAATGAGAAACATTACAGCAACCTAGATAAAGTAACAGAGACAGTAATTTTTACTGCCTTTGTGTAAAAACAGAACAGGGGACCTACTAGATGGACTTTGGTACAGAGTGAATGCAGAAGATTCTTTACAACTAAAGTACTATCAAACACTGGGTCTCGGAACTATGTCACACATTTTAAGCTAAATGACTCTAAACTTTCTGTGTTTATATCTTCCAGATTATAACTGCACTTGAAGAGGATCCAGCTGCACAAAAAATGCAGCTTGCCTTCCGTTTACAGCAAATAGCAGCTGCGCTAGAGAATAAAGTGACTGACCTTTGACTCAAAAGCCGCAATAAAGAAATCTGATCTGAAGATGTTCAAATTCATTCTTCCTGTTAAGGAAATAGTGTTCTATTTTTTAATGTATAATTACAACTTTAAATGAAAGATTTCATGGTTTTTTGATAGCAGAGGTGTAATGTAAAGACTTTTTACTGTAAATTATGCTTCTAATTAAAAGCTGTGTTGTGTGTAAATGAATCTTCTGTGGGAAAGAGAGTCCTTTGGTTTGGGGCAGGGTGGGGGCTGGAAGAAGAAAAACCTATAGTTCATTTGATTTAGTAGAATCTGAGACATCAGCATTTAGGATTCATTATGCAAGTAAATTCAATACTATAGCATCCTTTCTACCTTAAGCAATATTTGTACTAGGAAAACAGTAACATACTCAGAGACACATGCAATATCCCCTTTTATTTTGATAACTGGAAATTGACTTTGATAGAGCTCCCAAACTTGGTCTGTGCTCATAAAGAACATAGTGAACAATGTGTACAATTTCTCTGCAAGATCTGAAAATGAGATTTGCTACCACACACGGTTCTAAATTGAATTATTTATCTTGATGGTGATGCATAGTATTGCACCCACCACAGTTGGCTGTGAGAGAAATAAGAGAAATGTCAGTGTAGGAGAGTTCTACTGATGAAGTCTAATTCGGTTCAGAAATCACTGCTAAAAAGGAATTAGTCCTTAAAACTTTAAAACTCTTTGTTATTATTGTGAGTTTTATGATATATGCTAATGTGCCTTACTTGTACTAATTCTGTGAATCTGATGAATGGTTTTGTAAAAAGAAGCAGATCAGAAAAATAAGTATTTATGTGTTATTGAATGACTTTTGTGTGAAAAACATGACCAGCAGAATGCTTGTAATTAGCTGCTTGCCGAGAGTGTGCTGTTTAACATGATTTGATTATGTATAATATCCTATTTTAGAATGGTTCAGATGATTTTTTTATTTGAATCTTGGAACTGTCCTAGAAATACCATCACTTGTTTTTATTGTATCTGTGATGTAAAATACTAGTGTGATATTGGAAAAATCATATACCCGTCTATTGAAAACCACTCAGTCAGTTTTGAGCCTTGGAATGCTGCATTTGATTGAATACACACTATAATCCATAACAAAGAAAACTGAAATCACTTGTCAGAAAGTGTGTGTTTACAATATAGGTAAGCTCCGTACAAATCAAAAAGTTAGGTACGTCTTCTTAAATTGCTGTATTGCACATCAGAGAACTTTGCTTCTCTTTGTCTCGCAAGTTTTTGGCAGTAAAGTAGCATTTTAATGAAGTGCTGCCATCTGTACTCCTTCGTTCATTGTCCTGCCAAGCACCCGGACTCTGCTGACTCTCAGCAAGCTCATGCAGTGTCTGCCGCCCGCTCTCCCTGCCTGGTAGGTTGTCACATCCTGACTCTTACTGTCTGTTCTTTTTTTTTTTCTCCTGTTTTGAAAATTTCCTAGTATTTGTCAGTGGACTTTTCCTTCAGTTTCTGAAAATCAAAAGCCTCACCAGAACTGGTTTCCTGCCCAGTAGGCTGTGAGCAGTTATTTTGTTTGTTTTGTACTCAACTTCTTTCATTTGTCTATAATCATTCCTGAACCTGCCTGGGCTGTAAGTTATTTTATACTGTTTAGGACTGAGCTATATGACTTCTATAGAAGGGTGCTTCGCCAGCTACTCTTTCATCAACAAAGGCATCCTAATTTCATGGCTAATCTGTTTCTTTTTCATTATTTGTAAATCCTGTTAATTGTAAATCAAATATAATGTTGTTTTTTCCACCAAGTGTCAGCGGATCTTTACTGAAATTGGGGGGTGGGTGTTGAAAGGGATTTGTAATGCTTCCTCCAGGGGTGATGAAGCAGCAGCATCCATCAGTCTGTGGTTGGGAACAGAGGAGTACAGTACATCCTGCAGATGTTATGCCTGACATCATGCCCTTTTTATCAGCATTTGCTCTGAAAAATGACAGTACTCTGGAGAAGCAAGGATGCAGTGCAACATCCCATAGTGAGGTTTTCTTGCCTGATCCATCTTGGGACCTGAAAGCCAATTAAAATATAGGCTCAGCAGCATCTCTCCAGAGATCAGAAAGCCTTGCTTGAGCAAGCAGGGCTTTCAGAGGGAACATTATATGTCACCCACCGCCCGTGAGTTGATGCAGAGCAGCTGCAGGCTGCAGCCGTGCTGTAGCTGGATCTTACCTGTTAGACAAGTGTGTGTGTCTACTGGCACGTGCAAGTTCATCATGGATCCAATAGTCACTCCTGGTGCCCTTTTCTCACATCCTGGGAAATTTGCAGCCTATCGGTGTTGCAGTGTCATCTGCCAGGCAACACAGAGGCAGATAACTGTGAGCAGCTGCAGCTACAAAGGAAACTTAATGCCAGTCCTTCAGTTTCCCTAAGTCTCATGTCCTGAAAGCACCCAGTTGGAATTTGAATTGAAGAACTGAGCTCATTTATTTTGTTATTTACCCTTTTGGCTAAGCTCCTCCAGTGCTTGTATTTCCACTCTGGTGCTCTGTTTTGTCCAGGCCTAGTTTTTGGCTTCAGTTTTTCTTACCTTTTAGCAATCTGATTCTTAAAGCCTTCATGCTCCTCCTTTGGTTTCTGCTGCTCCTGCCATCTGGTTCATCTGCAAGATAAAAGGAAAAAGCTCACTGGGGAGTCTCCCTCCTTTTTATCCCTTCTGCAACCCCTCTAAGGGGCATTTCTTTAAGCACAAGAACCTTCTCTCTGCATAATAGGAGCCACTCTATTCCATAGCAGCAGCTGTGAGAAAAGTTCCTTTTCTTGGACATCTCTCATAGTTCAGAGTTTGGTACAGACATTCAACCACCACCAGCAGGTCTGAACCCCAGTGCTAACAGCAGCCTCTCCAAAGGGTTTGTTTGCCTCCTCACCAGCAAACACGCAAGTAGAGGTCTCATACCATGGGACAAGGTCCCTTCCCCAGCTTGCTTAATATTAAGTAACTCACTCAACTGAACAGGAATGGGATTTTTTTGTCTCTCGCCAGGAATTCACTCTCTGTTCCCTAGTGCCAGGTTTCCCTCTGACACCTTACTTGATCTTTTTGCTGCTCTCTATATGCTGTGGATTTATAAGCAAGTGCTTATGGGTGGAGGGGACCTTGGCTAGCTCACACATGTGAGGTATTCATAATGTCTCCTCAAGATGACTTCTCTGATCAGTCTGTTAGAGCCTACTTGAGCCTCCCCCTTCTGCACACTGCTGTGTTGGACACGTTTCTCAGCCTGCTGAGTCTGAGCTGTGTTTACATGCACTCTCTAAAGCTGGCCTTTCTGGTAACCTTTTGAAAACAAACAGAGCCATCACTATAAACAAAATCATGCAGGGAATACAGAAATTCAAACTGGAATTCAAAAATTCACAAACTGTCGTAACATAGGAGGATTTTTAGCCAGCTGCATAAAGACTTAAAATGTCTCTGAGCTTGCAATTCAGCTGTCCTGGACTTACGAGCACTGATGAGATTTTGTGGCCAGTCCCTTACTATTCCAGGTTCTCCAGTCTTATTAGTAACTTAGCCATTTTCAACCATAGTATGCCCTAATGGTGTGTACCTACATGGCCTAAAAATACCCATCTCTGAATCTGATAGGGAAGCCCCTCTTTTACATGCTTCCTAGGATTGCAACACCTCTATTTATCCTGACATGGTTCCAGTTAGGGTTCCCATTTTCACCTAAGCATGTGGTGTAACAGGTCTGTGAGGAGTTCCTCTCTAAAGAATTTGATCTTGAGCAAAGATTGCTTTCTCTTAAGACTTTTTTCAAGTCTGTTGTCTTCTCTTAGACAAAACTTATGGGGGAAGTTGTTTGGGTTGTTTTTACCTTTCTATCTCTGTCTAGAGATACCCTTTAGAGCAGTGAGACAATCAACTTCAGAAGTTTAAAGGAGGATGTCTGGCTACCATTTTTCTACCAACCGCTGACTTGAGTCCTGTGCTATTCTGCTTTACACTCTGAAGAGTGGAAGTTTGGCACTTCAAGTCACTAGAGTTGTTGCACTGGAAATGTAAGCAGTTGTCCTTGTGACTTGCTTTCATCCCTCATTCCAAGCTCAGTACAGTCAAACTCTGCACCTGAAGCTTTCCAGGTTCTCCATCACACAAGTTCCTCTCTTAGAGGTCTGTTTTGCCATCTGCCTGGGGCACAGGATTCCCTGGAGAATGAGTGACAGCAGCACACAAGCTAAAATGATCAGCAATTTTGTTTTCTCAGACTCTGCATACTTAGTCTGTGTTTCTGTCTGAATGATGAGTTTGAAAGGTGGAATTGTAAACTCAATTTGGTCTTTTAGCCCCCCTCTTTCATTAGCTTTTGTCTTGATGGAGCCCAAAAATGACGGTGGAATTCTTAGTGTTTGACAGTTCCTGCAGAACAGAAGGAAAAGAGACTTTCCAGACCCACAGTTACAAGGAATTTTTCAAAGGTTTTGCTTTCTTGAAATCATGTCCCCTTTTGCCTCGGTAGCAAGAAGCATTTCTCCATCCATTAGAGAAGAAAGTGGCTTCCCCTGTGCAGGCTTGTAATAACCATCTATGCTGTGAAAGATCACTGCTGTTGTACCAGACAGTCAGGGCTGACTTCTGTCTTGCTGGTGCATACTGCTTGCTGCTGCATGTCTTTACCAAAGAGGACAAATCCTACTATCATTCATAGCCAGGCAATCAAAGGCTATTTCATTTACCCATGTATTCCTGTTTCTTTGCTACTTCTCAGATAATTGCCATTTGAACCAGAAGAGAGTTTGAGTGCTTTCCTTCTTTTTTTAAGCTTTTAAAGCACCTATGTGTCTTAACAGATTGGATGCCTCAGAAAGAAGCTATTTCTTCAGTGGGACAGAGGACAATAGCTCTCATACAGCTGCATATGGCTCATCTTAAAAGGAAATAAAAATCCCACCATGAACCCCACACTGTGTTTTTGAAATCTTTTATTCAGTGCTCTAATTCTGAACAATGTTTTTGGCTTACTTAATTGTCCTCAAAACTGAATGTTGAACAAAATTCACTTTTTTCTTTTAATCTACTGTAATAAGAAAGGAGTGAAATGAAAAAATGTATTCCTTTGATACCCTTAATCTTTCCTCTCCTGTGGCTATGCTCCTATTCAGTAAGAGATCATACTTGCTAGTTGCAGAGCCTGGACGTCAATCCATGGATTTAAAACAAACCCAAATCCATGTTTCCTGTGGCTACATCTAGGTCCGTAGCAATGCTCACAATTGTAAATCTGCCTCCAGGATGTTATTTGGAATTTTATTATCATAGGTCTGGCTGCATTCCTCGTCTTCCTTCATGTGATTCTTCTTCATGGGAGTTTTCACCTTGTGTTTCAGTGGCACTTTCTGAACCACAATGCTACATTGCTCTGAAAGCCCAACGAAGGAAACCATCACAGCCTGAATTAGTCATGCACTTTTCATCCTCAAAGTGACCCATGGGCACTCAGACCCTCCCAGGCTCAGCTCACTGGAAAATGACAGAGCAGATTTTTTTCTGCTAGAGCAGACAGCCTTACTGAAATATAAAACATTTCCATCTGTCTAAAGTAAGACACATTTATTTTGTTAATGAACATCCTACGCGTGCATTACTGTTCATGTCTGATGTATGAATGGCCCTTCTTAGCTGATCTGAACTCCACCTGAAATCTGCAGCACTCTCTACCTTAGACTGGTGACTGCACTATGCTAGGCCTAAACTAGAAAGTGACAGATATTAATATCAATTAGCCTTTAGATGAGGCTAAATATCCACAGCTCACTTGCTTGATGTGGGTGTTTAGCCTCATTGCTTACTAAAGTTTGTCTTGTGAGGCTGCTGTATGGTTATGATATCCAAAAGTCCGATAATGAGGCCTTAAAGTCCAGCAAAGGGAACAGAAAGACCACCATCACTTTCAGCAGCAGCAGGTTCTTCTTCTGCTCAGCTGTCAATGTATATTCCACCCTTTATTTTAACATGGTCTTATTTTGTTTCCTTGTGCACCTGAAGCAGCCACAATCCTCTATTTGTATTCTGGCACATTACTGCTGGAGATGAGATCATCCATCTAGGTTTTGCGCTATTTTGGAGCTACAGGGTTGGTATGTAATAGGGTCATGCCCTGGTGTGCTTACTCCTCTTACAATAATATTCGATAGAGAGCTGTGTCAAGTTATGGCTTTGCTGGCTGTGTGTGAAGATTCATATGCTGATAGCTTTGACCTGCCTATCTACAGTAAGAGCCTGTAACTGCCCAAGTACTATTATAGCTTTTGATTTAAGTTACGGTTGTGATTTTATCTTTCTTTTCAGTGAAAGAAAGACTAGAAATGTTTTGTTTGCCATTTAACTGGAAAATATTAATGGTTTAGCGGCATCTCGGCAAGAAAATAGGGAGAAAGGGGAGGTGACGTCCTTTCCCTGCGAGGTGGTTTTGGACTATTCTTTTGTGAAGTTAACCAAGACAGTGACGACAAAGAACACTTCAGCGCTGCTGTCACTGACAGATGCAAGTTTCTCTGTGGTTAATCATTCATGTGAATTAGCAGGGCAAGTTTTTTAATATAGAGCTTGAATTTAATTTCAATCTGTGCTGTCCATCATTGTCTCTCTTTAGCAGACTTTTGAGATGACAGCATACACAATGTATCTAAGATTAGATTCTGACTTTAAATATTTAGAGTCTGAATCACATCTATTTGTACATCATTCCAAGGTTGAAGCCATGTGGCAGGACACACATTCCACAGCAGTTAAAACAAATCAAATGAATGCTGAATTATTCATTTTAAACTTTTAAGCAATTTCTCCTTGTGGGCCTGCACCCATGTGCTGCTTGAGGTAAGCTGGGGATTGCCAGCTGGGCTGGAGGCTCTGCCCTGCACACACTGCCCTTGTGCTGGCCTGCCAGCCATGGCCATTTCCCCACTTGCTGGGCCAGCAAAGGGTTGGGAGCTGTTTGTGCCAATGGCTCTTGTGCTTTTCTAGGCAACCTAGATTGAGCCTAACAAATTCCAGGCTGGGCTTTGGTTAGCTCCTGTTTAACTGAAATTGCTCTCTGACAGGTGATGTCAGAGTCTCATCAGATTTGCTCCACTACTGATGGCCCAACCAGCATATCTGAAGCCAAAAACTTTCTGTTAACCATCTGCTGGGAAAGGATGTTAAGCCTCTTGCCAGTAAGCGGCAAACCCAAAGACAGGGAAGTTCACTGTGAAGCCTGAGCCATAGGGCCAGGGAGTGGACCAGATGTCCAAGCCTTGCCAAGCTTTGATGGAGTAGATGGTTGCCTTGACAGAGACATAGCCTTCAAGAGCAGGAGCTGCTCTGAGCAATGGCTGCTGCAAGAGTAACCCCTGCTCTCCTCAGTTGGGATCCCTGTGAATGCACCATTTTCTGCGTTGCTGACATGCAAGGATGCCAGAAGGCAGGCCGGTTGACTCTCAAGTGCGACAGCCATTAGATGCCTCCAGGATCTCCATATCTTTTCGACTGACAAGGATCTGAGGTTGATATGAACTGCACCAGGGAATGGTGTGGACTGCATTTTTCAGCTGAGTCTGCTGCAGGACTGACACAGCAAAACTGCATCTGTATATCTGCCGTGGCACAATAGGGAGACCTTGGTCAAACATGGTCCAGCTGTCTGTGTCCAGGGCTGCACAGCAGAGCTGGCACTAAGAGTCACTGCCCAGACACCCCTCACAGTGCTCTCAGCTCCTGGGTACGGGTCTCATGACATGAGTGGCTTAAGAGTTCTTAGGACAACCCAGATGAAACACAGCTTGTTGAAATACTAGTTTGGATACAGAAAGTCAGAAAAATGCTAAGAGGAATAAAGAAACCTCGAAGTTCAGAATCAGCTCTGAATTCTGGAGGTATAAAGAGAACCTAATCTAAAAAGCTTGTTAGAAACAACCCAGTTCACACCCACTATTTGCAGTTGCCAGCAGCTCTGAGAAACACTAGTCTGTATGTCAACAGCCATATTAGAAAGTCTGTGGTGCGTAAGTGGATCATCTGTGAAGAATCTGCAGTTTTAAAGCTCTCACCATTGTGTTGCTCCAGCAGAAAAGCTGAACAGGCACATGTTAAAATTTTATGAAAATATGATTCCTGCCCCCTTTCTCTTTTTTTCCTAAAGCTATGAGATCGTTTTAGCTTCATTGATGAATGGCTGCACCACAAAGGTATATCACATTCACAGTCATAGTATTCTCCACAAGAGCTGAATGTTATAGTTATTTTTTCCAAACTTCCCAGTGACTCTCCTTCTCTGTTTACAAGTTTTTCCACAGAGGCTGATGTAGACAGATCTGTTATTCCAGCAGTGTATCGTTGGACTCTGTTGTGGGCTATCTATATGAACAACAACAAAAAAGTATATCTGCAGTTCTTGATAACTAACCCAGATACTTTAATTTTTTTGTATCACTTCTCCATGATTCTTTTTGCTTGTTTTTTTTCTCTTTTTTTACTACAGTAAATTCCTTTACTAAGAACATTCTAGCCTTACAATCCATCATATTTCATTTCTGCAAATGGAGTTGAATTCTGTTCTCATTAGAACTACTGGGTGTTTTGCTTGGATCTAAGATCCAAGGATGTGACAGGACACAGCTATCATATCACACTACATAGCTATCAGTCATCTCACACATGCCTGTAATGAGAAAATAAACATGCCCAAATTACTAAGCAATAAAGAAGCTGGTGAATGGATGGGATCAGGTCCATCTGCATTCCCTTTTCAACATAGTCTTATGCATTTAGTTGGAGTTTTGATCTGCTTACTACCATGCTGCAAATGTTGCCCCTACTCACCCTGGATCTAATGAAGCATATCAGGGGTCCCTAGTGATTTAAATGGACTCTGAATATTCCCTGCAGTCTCTAGGAGATTTACTCTAAAATCAATAATATTTGCTCTAAAATCAATACAGCTAGTGCTTTAACATGATCAGCACAAGAGACAAAACTGGAGGTTGTTGCAGGTGACTGAGGTAGGGAGAGAAGGGAACAAAGCAAACTATTTATCTGGTTGATACTATTGTCCCAGTGCCTGCTCTGCACATGGAGGGTTGGCGTGCCCTGAGCCTGGCCATTAGACATTATGATTATCATATGGAATCACTCCTGTCTTCACCCAAAAACCTTGAAATGTTTTACAAACACTAATTAAGCTCTGTGAGGTGTCATCCTCTTCCTGTTGATGCAATAAAAAATGAAAAAATAAACAAACATGTCTGGGAATAAAACTTAAGATTCCAGATCCTTGGCCCCTAAATCTAACCTGATGGCAGAACTACATACAGAAAAATGAAAATGTATTCAGCTAAATTATTATCTCCATGACTTTATAGAGAAAAAAAATTCAGATGCAAGGCTAGGACAAGGAAAAACTTGCCTGGCAAGGGTGATCTGTGTTCAAAATCTATCATTCAAAGAAAAACTCTTGTATGTGCTTAAATATATACAGTTATTTGTTGAAAAAACTTTGCCCAAGTTGCAATCTGCAACTATGGAGATTCAGCACCCATAAAAGGGATATATGAGGAACTGGTTTTTAGTGTTTCTCAGCATGTAGTCTGAGAATGTAGTCCCATCCTGTAAATGTGGGCACAATATAACTCTGCCAGCCTGTAACAAGTAAGAGTGTAACTTTGCCACCATCTACACTTGCCTAAAATGCCATCATAGATGTGGACATACACCTGTAGGTGGTGTGTGTATTCCCAGAGGACAGGCAGCTGGGCAGGTACACCTGTGGCACAGAACTTGGTGCTGTCTGAGGATGAAGGCAGTTCTCTGGCCACATCCACAGCCCCACTGTGGCCCCCAGGGCTGTGGCTGTTCTCACTAAGCTGATGTTTAACCTGGGCACCCCTGCCTGAACTGCAGAAGTCACGCCTCTCATTCTTCCAGAAGGGCTCGCTCTACCTCACCAAGCTTAAACAGATCCTTGATCCTCACAAGCAGGGGTCCTGTGCATGCCCCTGCTATGAACAAAGCCCTGCAGGACACATGGTGCCACCGTAGGAACAGAGCAAAGAGCTGCACTGTCCCCCTCTCCCAGACCCGTTCACAGGGTTCAGGCACACCGGGCTGGTGTCAGCTCCAGCTTGCATTGCCCTGACAAAACTCATCACCACACACCACAGCCCAGCCCGAGCGCTGCCATGCTCCGGGACAAGGTAGCAGGGAAATCTGTGCTCCCTCTCCCACTACTGTCCCTGTCTCACAGGCCAGCGGAGTGCACCAAGATAGAGACACCCAGGCAGCAGGGGCAGCCTCACCCCAGCTCACAGCACCAAACTGGTGTTTGAGAACACCAAGATGGTTTTCTAACCCTGAGCTAAATATTGGTGCAAAACTGGTTATGATTGGATAAATGTTTCTATGCAGACAGGATGACAGGAATGAGGTGTCCCAGTGAAGCTGACTGGTCCTTCTGGATTTGATTTGGGAGATTTTTTTGGGAGGAGAAAGCATTTGGTTGAGCTGAAGGAAATAGAAGATGTTGTAAAAAAACAATTCAAGTGATACAAAGAATTATATGGTATTTTAAAGGTTTCTCCCTTTTCAAATTATCTAAAATGTCATTTAACAGGAGAAAGGAAATTTGATTTTACAGATACATAAATATACATGTAACTATATATGAGAAGAGGGAGTGTTGTATAACTACATAACTACACCACATGCCTTTAATAAAACTTTTCTGTGGAAAACTCTCAGGGATTTTTAATCCAGAGAGCTAACCATAAAGTTTTCTCCATAACAGTAAATTATGACAATTTTGCCCAAGGCTTTAACATCCCTGCGTTTTGCTCTCTGCTTTGAATTAGATTGTGATGATCAATATTAATAGTCTCTGCTCAGATATGGTCACCGCAAAACTAAGAGGAAACTGTCTTTTCCTCTGAGTTTTGTGATGATCAATATTAATAGTCTCTGCTCAGATATGGTCACCGCAAAACTAAGAGGAAACTGTCTTTTCCTCTGAGTTTTACTGCAAATGTGAACATTTATCAACACTTACTCAAGACATAAATGAGAAAGAGAACAGCTATATCATGAAAGAAGGAGCTTAGTTAAAATTTAACCTCCCTGCCACGCATCTAGAATATTTTCCAGAAGCAAATGTAGACAGTGGTATTGCAGGAAGACAGCAAAATCTGTGAATATTTGTGATCAGCATAAACCTTGTCCACTCCTAACTGTTCTAGGGAGTAACAAGGTACAAAATTTTTGTGCGTTCACAGCTTTTTAACACTAGCTCTCAGACATACTAACAACAGTTTTTTGTCTCCAGCTGTCATTGTTTAGAATACAAAATTTTCTTAAGTATAGCAGGACATCCCCCCTGCCACATAAAGCTTATCTGTTGCTTCTTAGCTGGCATGATTGTCCAAGGCATCCACCCTGCACTCACAAGCACCCACAAATCAGTGAAAATAACCTGCTCAAGACCACCTGGCTCCTGATGAGTTGTTCGGCACCACGAGTGTAACACCCTCAGATAACAGTAAACACCTTGCCTGGAAAGGAAGACTGAAAGGATAAGCTGGAACCTGTGACTGACAGGCACCTTACTTTACAAACTATAAAAAGATTCACTAAACCCTCACAAAGCAGAAGTTTTTCTGCACACCCCTGGAAACATGTGGAGCCTTCTCCCCTTACGACTGGGACACTGGTGTTTTGTGGTAATTCTTCTCGTCCAGGCATTGAGTGAAAGGAATCTCGTGTACACCACCATCAAATCGTGGTAAGATATATTGAAATCCTAAGATATATTATTTCTTTGCTAGCTATAACATAGGTACCTTTACATTGTGCACATTTTATGTAACTTACTAGTGGTTCCTTGTTTACCCTATGTAGTAGATAGTCTGTTCGAAGACTTTTGTCTGTTAATCTTGTGTCTGTTCAACACATAATTCATTTTTGTAACAGACTAATCAGCCATTATTAAGAACTTGTGAGCGAGAGTTTTGGATTTTGGGGTGCAGTTCGCCTCAATAGAGCCACTGCCGGGAATCCTAGGAAGGCAGCATTCGTCTAAAGCTCTCTCTCCATTCGTAACACTAAGCATCTATTCAAAACAACCATATAATCCAAAACAGCCAAAATACTCAGCCCCTTCAGTGCCATCAGCCATACCGTATCAGCAGGCCTCTTCTTTGGCTGGGTGGTTTTGTTACACACCCAGCAGGAAGAAGAAGCTGTGCCATGCATGGGCTGGCCTGGGACACATCACTCTCTGCACACCAGGGCTTTTCCTTTCTGGCCTGACTTTTATGTCAAACTAAAGTTTGCTGCTTTACAAGAATTATCTCAAAACCTTTTGCTTGGGCTCTTTGATGGCATACATAAACGTATCTGCAAGGCAAGGCAGAAAAGGTGTTTGCCCAAAAGAGCTGGCAAGCCCAAGGGCGAATCTTTCAACAAACCATTGGTTAAAAGCAGTAGTTTAACTGTTTGAATATCAAGTGGTCTTGGAGAGAAGTGAATCATTTTTCAAAGCACACACTGAACCACCGGGAGGAGGAGGAAAAAGGAAATATGAATTTTTAAAGCAGATTTTGTATGACTCAAGTCTAACACATTCATCATTGAAATCAGTACATGCAGGTTGCTGCACTAATGACCCTTCAGAGCTTGGACACATCACGTTTCTCATGTTGTCTCCTCAGGGATAAATTACTAGAAGAGTAACGCACAAATGTGTGTCCACAGCTCCTCACGGTCCCTGCCATCAGGCAAAAAGTGAGATTAAAACCCTTTAGACAATCTCCCATGTTCACCATAGGTTTGTCTGAGTGTATTTCCATCATTAGTGTCCCAGGAGGTAGAGATGCAGTTATGGTGTCCAGTTTGACCAACTACTCCAGGAGGAAAAGGAAAAAAAAAAAAAGAGAAAACTGTGAAACAGAGAGTTGGCTGAATTTGCTCTCTAGGCCCTAAACCTTGAAATATCATCCATTTTTTCTAGGTGTTCACTAAAATTGTAAGGACTCACTTCTCTGTTGTAGAAAATGTAGTTTTAGGAAAACACAAAATATCCTGAGTCTTAGGATGCAGTCTGATGTGACCAGCTTGATCTCCAGCTCAGAGGAGCAGAACGGTTTCACTTGTTGTCCTCCCCTTTGCAATCTCATGTTCCCTTCTCAGCCAAGAGAAGAGGGAAGGCTTTTGCCATGTACTGCCACACTAAAGAATGCCCAGAAACAAAGAAGCCTGCAGGCATACTTGCATCCATTTCTTCTTCTCAGCATTTTAATGAGCAATTAAGCAATAATCACAGAAAAAAGATCTCAAGTGAGCACAACTTCTTACACTATCTTATACCCTAAAATCACCAGGTTTTGTTTCAGAAATTTTCTTCCAAGGTTAATCACTACATCAGCTCCATTTGTAGATTACCATGATTTCTAGTAAAACCTTGGACCCTTTTACTGAACTTCTGGGGATGAGTTGTTCTAGCATTATTTATTTTGACTTCTCCCTTGTTGCCTCAACAGCTTGTCTCCTTTAACACCCCTCATCTTTTCATCCTCACCCACCCAAGCACCCTACACAGCCCACCTATTCTCACATAGAGTCTGTTTACCTCCTGCAGCTTTATTACCTTATACTTTTAGGACCTACTAGCCAGTCATTTCATTGGATCATGTTAAAATTCAGATTGAAAAGGACTTCAGGAAGGCATTACTTCTCTCTGCTTAGAAGTGGTTGGACCTCACCTAGAGTACTGTGCTTGGTCTGTCTGTCCCAGTCACTACAAGAAAGATATCTATCCACCAGAACAGTGTAGAGCTGTGGTTACAGCTGGGTGCTGGAGCACTTATCCTGGCAGGGGACTTGGAGGGACATGGGCTTGCCCAGCCATCAGACAGTCCCCACTACCTAATGAGAGGTCATCAGAAGCACAGAGCCAGGCTCGTCATGGTGTGGCATGACAGAAAGGCAACAGGCAATAGGCATGGGCACGGGCAAACACCCATTTCATGAACCCCCAGATAAGCCTGTCACAAGAACACATGCCATTTTGTTTGGATGGCACTCTCTGGCATGCACAGTTTAGAAAATAAAAAGATCTCTTTTTAAGTCTATGAATTTATACATATTAATGTAAAAATATCTGTTACTAACATGTTACATCAGTCACCCAAACCCCTCTCTAGTCAGGAACAGCATCAAACACTTAATTTTCTCCATTATTAGGTATATTGTTTACAAGAACACAGAAGACCACAGAGAGAGTTAAAAGGATACTTGCCATCACTCATTAGCACTGTCAACACTGTCTCTTGGGTAAAATGACCTTTGGGTAAAATGCTCCACCTGGAAGGTCTGAAAGTCTGAAGTTTTGTTCCCTAAAGTTTTCTGTGTCTGATTCCTATGGGATAGGAGAGGCAGAGGGCTGTGTCTGTACATCAGTTTCTCTCATTTGGAGGCAAGCTATGTTTTGCAAATTCTCTGTTTTCCTCTCTTTTGCAAAGGGGCAGTTACAAGTCATTTACTCTATGTTGTTTATAATTTTCTGTTCTTTCAGAATAATTTTCAAAACACTTTGATTTTCTTTTCAGCTGTGAAAGAATAATCCAAGACCAAGCATGTTATTCTTTGAAATTAACTCACTAAAGCTAGTTTCCCTATAAATTTGACTGAAGTGGATGATTAAGAAGTCTTCTCTACAAATAATGCTTCATGAAATACAGCTGTAATGAGACTCCAGTCTGATTATTTAAATGGATGAACATTTTTATTTGCTGCAAAATCACTTCTGGCTTGCCCTATATTTAATACTTAATGAGACTTTGAAATCACAGTAGTGGTTTCACACATTATTAGGGAGGTCAACTCCAAAAGCTGGTTACTTCAGTCCTCAGAGTTGACTCTGGCCTTCATGTTCCCCTAGGGCACCAATTAAATTTAAAGGATATGCTTTACCAAGAACCTGAACTTGGGAGTTAGCTTCCATATACTGCCTATTTTCGTGCCCCGTGCAGAGCAGATGAAGGGTTATTTGGCCCTAGTGGATTTCTGATGTCCTTTAAAGAGCTTCTATATTTCTCTAGCATAAATTTGGATTGAAGATATGATATATTCTAGGTCTTCTTCAACAAACTGATATCATTTTAAGTTATGCTGCAACTCTTTTTGACATCTTTCTCTGAGGTCTGGTAAAATAGTCCTTCAATTATCTATTACTTTGAATTGTCATGAAGAACCCCTAGGATGAGCACCTGTGTGATCTAGGATCTGAAGGCAGGTTACTCACTTGAGTACAGCCAGATGTCTCTACAGAATTACTAGGGGGCATTAGTTTGAACCTGCATACAGCATCATACCATGCACAACCATCCTGTCCTACTTCTTGGCACTACTTACTCTCTCTGAGCTAGTTATGCCACTTTCAGTGCTGGGATTGCTATGGCAATAGACTGTGACATAAAGCGCAGCCTAAGCCATATGTGCTATTGTACAAGGGGGTTATGCCCAGAAGCACTTTCACTGTTTGCCTCCAAACTCGGTACCTTCAAGGTTGGCAGCAATTGTGGTTTGAATACTTTACATCAGAGAATAGACAAAGAAAGAAAATTGCCTGTCAGTACAAGAGGGTAGGATTGAGAATTAGTTTTTTTGTATTTTCATGTAATGCCAGCAATGTACCATAATGATACCCATCAGGGAGCTGTGTGATGATCCCTATCAATTCCAACAGGGGGTTCTTACAGTGGTGGTGTCTGCTGTTCTTTGTAAGAGAGGGATGGGACCAGACTGGAGTAGAAAAGGAAAGACCTTCCTAACAGATCATTTAAAGCCTTGCTGATTGATCAGAGGAGGAGTGGAAGTCTTCAGACTGGCACTTCTTGACTGTGACCTAACAGAACCAGACACCTATCAGAAAAATCCCACTCAGAAAGGAACTTCCCCATATTTCCATGCTTTTTTATTTTATTTTGCACAGATGTCTACTTCTCCTGCCAAATTCTCCAGCTTAGTGCACGAGAGGGAAAGGATGATCTGGATCTGAGAAAGCTGCACTCTACAGTAGTTAGCTAAAGGGATAACTGGGATATTTTGAAGGCCTAAAAGTCCTACATGACACAAGTGTGTTGTGAACGAGAATAGAACTTAATAAACTTCTGAGCAAAACTGACTTTTTACACTAAGTGTGGAACAGTGTGTACTCTCAGCTGCCTAGGGAGGCTGTGGATGTCCCATCACAAGTGTTCAAAGCCAGATTGGAGGAGCTCTAAGCAGCCTGATTCAGGAAAAGATGTCACTGCCCATGGCAGGACTGGACTGGATGGTTTTCAAAGGTCCTTTCCAACCCAAGCCATTCTATGATTCTATGATTTGAAAAAGTATTTCAACCTCCCAGGTTAACATGCCAGAAAGCTCTCAATAAAGATAAGCCATGTTCATTTCCTGAGTATTAACTGGTCCACAGTATAAATGTACTGAATATACCTGTCTGTGTATAGATAAGTAAATAGATTATGTTTGAAGTTTGAAGTGCAGAGTTTTCATGAGGACTCTTTCCTACAGCAGAATAGCACCATTAAACCTTTTAAACTAAGGGGGGGGAAAAAAAAAAAGAAAGAAGAAAAAGAATCCCAACCACTTAAAAGTGGCAACAGAGGCTTTCATTTGAGAATTAACCTTTTCACCCTTTTTTGTAACTTCAGAAAAATTATATAAAGGACCAAGTCTTTCTCTATTTGGCAACAAAAGATGATGCTAAATACAAGAGCTATTGTCAGGAGATGAGGGGGAAAGCAGAGAAGAGGAAAGGCAAGGGGAAGTGGAAAGGGGAGAAAAACTTAGAGATGAGCTGGGAGGCATCTTGCTTTGTTTTCTGTTGGGAGTCCGATCTGCCTTGCACAAAGTAGAGAGAGTCATAAAACAAGAGATAACAAATTCTGCCTCTGTTTCTGGTGCAACTCTCTGCTGAAGAGTGACAGATGAATGCATAGCCTTATCAGACACAGATGTATACAAGCATCAGGTTGTTTAAAGTTGTTCTTTTAGTTGCCTTTTTGGCCAAAGAGTTAGAATAACATTGGAAGAGATTCAAGCTTAGTCAGCTGAACCAGACTTCCATTAAAGACATAAACAACCAGATAAGAAAAGAGAAAAAACAAGACACGGAAGCTGAAAAAAGGAGTATTCAGGAAAGACACTGATTCCATCTGCCTGAGTGGGTGACACCTCTGGGTTTCTGAAGGCGCAGCATTGTCACTGTGGGTTCCACAACCCTAAAGGTGGGAATGTGGCAGTCACTGAAAGGCTTGCTCCTTTCAGTCCATCTGTTTTCCTGTCATTGATATTTACAGCCCCACAAATGCAGATAGGCCCAGCCACTCATGCTTTCATTATTAGACCCAGCATGCAGCACATAAAATTTTGTTCATTAATTCCCAATTGCACATTTGTATTATTTATCAAACACAGCCTTTGGGGGATAGTAATGAGAATCTTGGGGTTTGCTAATCTCATCTTTTATTATTTAATCCTTTTTTTACTTGTATGAACAATTTTGAATAATGGCTTAACTCTGCTTTTTTGTTCTATTTTGGAGACATGAAATAAAAAACTCTCATCACTGTGCTCTCACCTTTTATAAATCCTTCTTGCAGTTAACAAAAAGAACCAGAACACAGCTTGCTAAAGTAGTATTGCTATATTTCTCTATCCTAAACCATCAGTGCCATTTGCCCTCATTCCTGTACCATGAGGATCCAGTTAGCACCTTCTGTGAACTTCTCCCTTCTGGAATCAGTAAATATCATTTTTCATTAGTTCAACTTTAAAAAGATTTAAAGGACAGAATTGTACAAAATTCTTGTCAACATGGTTTTAGGGAAATAGCTCTTGTCAAATACCCAAATTACTTCTAAAATTATGTTACAAATTTGATTGTGTTGTAGTTCCACTATTATCTTTGACTTTTATCCATCTGTTAAATTAATATCACATTACACAGATCTAAAAATTGGTGCTATATAACATAAATGCAATAAAATAGGAAGCAAATTCTGGAAAACATCATTGCCAATAGACGAGCATCAGTAAAATGTTTCACTAATCAGATTTTGTTTTCAAAAGTGATGAAGGAGGAAATTATAATTCCAGGGACAAAGAGTGAAAAAGCAGCCAACAGTAATAAAGTACAGAGCAGACAAAACCCTCTGACTGCCTGGTAACCTGAGCCCATTTTAAAAATTGGTACAGCCAAAGAATATTCTTTCATTTCAGAAAGATGAAGGGATGGCTAGACTTACTGAATAAGGGAAAGGATACAAGAAGAAACTGAGGGTAAGATAGACCAAAACTGTAATGACGAAACCCAGCTAGAGGAAGACTGAACAGGATTAATAAACTGATTAAGTGCTATATATACTGGTGCTGGTGAGTGAAGACTGAGACTCTGTGGGGTTTGGAGCCTATTTTTTAAAAGAATGTTGACCAACTGGAAAAGATAAAGCAATTAAATTATTTGAGAGCTAGAGTGAAAAAGATAAGCCCAGACACTTTTAGCTTACCAAAATGATGACCAAGGAGTGCTTAAGTAAGCATTTCAAAGGAGGAAACTACTGAGTAATAACACAGTTTTTAATTCTAGCAGTGAAACACCTATCAAGAATCAGTGGTGAAAGTGAGAAAAGGAAGGAAGGGAAAGAGAAGGAGGAAGAGGAGAGATAAAAGGAGGGATGAAGGGAGGAACAAAGAAAGGGAGGCAGGGAGGTAGGTGAAACATAGAACCGTGTTTTAAAAAGCAGGTGATTAACCATTGCAACAAAAAATGGCCAAATGAAAAGGTTTACTCTTCATCATTTGTGTTTCCAAATTAAGTCTATATGCTTTCTCAAACATGGCTTTTAATGGGAAACAAACCATATTTATAAAGAAACTATTATCCTTCAATGCAGGGTATCCTTAACTGTCTGTGACACAAGGGAACCTACCTCAAATGATCTAAGAACCTGTCCTGTTCTGTAAGGTATTTGTAAACAGCTGTTGGTAGTTTTGAGATCCATGGTTAAGTAAAATTTGCTCAAAACCTCGTATTAGGTACTATTTTCTAGTAGTTAAAATGTTGCCATACGTAAATTGTACCCAAAAATCCCAATATGAACTGAGTACATACTTCATGGTTCTTTTCTTTCAAGTCCCTCCATGCATGGCAAAAATTGTTTGGTGGTTTTTTTTGAGATGAAATGCTGAGGAAGACTGTTGCCTTTATGGTATAGGATATTCAGAGGAGAATTTAAAAATAAGGCACAGGAAAACTGTTTTCTGCTGGTCACAAAACATTTATGTTTGACCAAGTTGTATCCTACTGAAAATCACCAGTTGTGTTTTGTTAACATGGCAGACGGGAAAAGTAATTTCCAAGAGAAAAGGCAAATTTAATCCTACTAATGATCCCTTTTTGGTTTTTTTACTGGTTTCATCTTGTGAACTATTAATCACAGCCTCATGAGGCATGTTTAGAGCTTGGACAGTATGCTTCAGATGAGGCTTTTCTGATGTTGCCTTTCCAGGACACTATGTTGGGTGTTGAGTGGCAACATTTTGGCAGAGGAGTGAGTTCTCCTCTCAGTGAGGAGAAGCCAGAGCCTGCCCTGTGCCAAACATGGCCAGTTTCAGCCATTTCAAAGAGAGTCACCACAGGGCACATCTCAGCCCAACAGCCAACCTGCTGGCCATTTGCAATAACTTATTTAAGAATGGGAAGGAAGTGCCAGACAGGCAAAGGACAATGAGGGAACAAAAAGTGTGACAAATAGCTGAGATGACGCTAAATGTTTTTATCATGACCCATGAGTATACTCACTCCTGTTATTCCTATTTTCCCCGAGGCCTGTCTTGCTGAGGGTGGGGGCCGAGCAGCTGGTTGGGAATTTTGACCATTATGGTATCAAGGAAGGGAAGGGAGCCTGAGGAGCAACTCTGTATCAGGGTAAGGCCAGGTCACATCCTTTTCCTCCTTGTTCTTTCCCGAGAGGCACAGCAGAACATGCAGTGTGTGGTCTCTTTCACAGTATGTAGATGAGAGGACATGGTTAGGTCAACACTCACAAACTAAGCTGCTGGTCAGGGCCAAGAAATACTCCTCCGCATAATTCTAGGCCGTAATTCAGGCATTAGAATACCACTCCCAAGAGGCAAACTGTGTCAGCTGACCCGTTTTGGCAGATAAGAGATTTTAATGCTATGAACATAGCCTGTTCCATACCAGTTAACCTCAGTGTCAGAGGCCAATCCTGGGCACACTGACTTTGAAATCAATGACACCCCCACACTGTCCTCAGGTTTTAGTCCAGCTGAACAAACATGTATTTGCATTTATAGGGTTAATAAAGTTACCTATCCTCCCCTGGCATTAGCCAACATATTTAACAGCTATTCCTTGGAACTGACCTTGTCTCTTAAATTTGAATGTTTTGAGTAAAAAGTAGTTTCCATTTTTCTAAGCACTGCATACTGTTCTTGTCAATTTCAATGAGTTATTTAACTGTCAACTTAAAATCTCTTTATTTTCAGAATAAAAATTTGATTTAATGTAATAATGCCAAGTAAGAATTAATGCATGTATTTGTGGTATATAATTTTAAATGTTGCAATGCCTTGAGACAAAGACCATACATGTTTGCTTTAAAAGGCACTTCTGGCGTGGGTAGAATTTAAACAGTGTATGCAAATAAGTAGTTGTAAGTAATCAAAAGAGAGTTCTCTACTCCTAAGAGCTAATATTTATTACTGTTCCTATCAACATTACAGGAGCCAAAAGTTACAAAACTAGATTTCCTAATTTGACTTATTCATGAATAAATAAAAGGAGCTCAAGCCTCTTCTTATTATTTGTTTTCCTTTTTTTCCTTTTTCTCAAAATGAATAAAATCAAGTTTGTTCCCATCTTCCATACTTCTCCCAGCTGACCAGTTTATTGTACTACCAATGGAATGCAACGGATTGTGAAGGAGTCAAGGAGATGTTTGAAAATAGATTTGTTCAGCCATACACTGCAAACAACACATCTGTTATTCACAAAGTGAATATAGAGTCTGCAAGGAGTTAGCAGTAAACGCAATTCAGACTCAGGAACAGGATTCTTGCCTAGATTATATTTTCTTATTTTACTTAAGTAAAATTGTGTCCACTTCACTACAACTGCTGTAAGTAGACACAGAGGGCCTGTTTTAAAGGGTCCTAGGCAATGAAAGACACCATGCAAAATCATATATTACAGTTCATTCCGCATCATGCTCATGACATCTTCACAAATGTGAAAAATCTTTGTTAAGGGAACAAGGTGATTGCAGTAAGAAGAGCTCAAACTGTTGGGTCATTAAGGTCATAAAATCTCAGTGGACATACCTTATTACTTCACCTGGAAATGTTCCATTAGAAGAAATTGAGCTTTTTAGCTCTTCTCTGATTTCTAGAGAGTTCAGCATTCTGTGCAGCCTGTGTGTGATTCAATCTGTGAATCGATGGACCTTTTCTGTTTCCATCCAAGAAATCTCTTAAAAGAGCTACAACATTTGTGGGAAATATCAGAATCCAAGCTATCCGTAAGAGCAGTAATTTGACTCCTGGGATGTAGTCCTAATTCATATCACCTAACTTGAACTACCTAAAAGTTTCTCCTCAGCCTTTACTCTCCTATGCTCCCTCTACAACTGGGAGGTAGGACAGGGCATATCCAGACGGGTGACAGAGTTTCACAGTGGTATGATAATGTATTAGGTTAGACTGGACACCAGTTTCTGCGTGGCTCAAGTTAGGTGAAAAGATTTGCAGCTTTCGCATACAGCCATTTTGCACTCTGGACATTCACATTCCACATACTTTGCATTTGCATTTTCTGCACAGATTCTTCTGCTTCCAAAATGCAGTCTTCTCTGAACAGGTACCCACTCGACATATTTTCCTAATGTGTTCAGAAAATACATTTCTTGACCAGATCTTCTTGGCTGCACATCATTCAAAACTACACTGAGTTGGGTCACTCATGTTCTCATTACTGGAGCTGTTGGCATTTTTGAGATGAGAAGCCAGTAAGTTATGTTTAGGTGTTCAGCAACTTGCCATTGGAAGGCAGAGCTCTTGCCTCCAACTTACATCAGCCATCAGTTTCTTACCAGCTGATGGCAGGATGCTGTTTCCCCACAGAATGTCCAGTCAAACACAGAACTACAGTAAACACCTGTGAAAGAAGGCTGAATACGGGCAGTTTGGAATGTTTTGTCCTCCCACAAAACTATGTCTGACTGTGCAATTGTCTGCACAGCTGCCTGCAGAAAGTTGTTCTACTTCTGTGGATCAGACAAGGGACTTAATTTGCCTGTTTGGCTTTTTTTAGGAGAATCATATTTGTCCACAATTCTCAGGCCAGTTCTGGCCTAGTAGAGGTCTGCTGAAATGACCTTTTAAGACCTGGAGATGGTTTTTTTTATTATTAAAACAAAAAATTAGATTACTTTAGAATGTAAATTAATTGAAACCACAGCCAGCCTTCAAAGAGAAAGCAGGGTAATTACATTGCTACAAGGCAGTAGTTGAATTACTGGTGTAAAGGAATACTCGTACATGTAACTATCCCAAAGGTAATATTATTATCAGGCTATATGTGATACTGATGTTATTGCTTCCCAGGCTTACTGCATTCTCCTTTCACATAAACAGACTTCTTGTGTTCCCATTTTTACTGACTTACTTACACCAGGATTTTCAGCCACTTCAGAAATTAATCACCTGCAAGGCTAAATACAAGTCCCAGAGTGAGGGGATGGAGAAAGAGACTTTCTGGAGCACAGCTGCCCCTAATCTTGTGATCAAGAACAATTTTTTCTTCCCCACAGCTACATTTTATTCAAAATTGCCAGTTAAACTGGTATTGCAAAGTCTTTTCAAACCTTAAGTGCTATTTGCTCCCAGTGCACAATCTGAAAGTTTCACAGTAACAATGTTCCTGCCATTTCTGTGGTGTGGCATTTCCAGTCTTGGATGCACTACTGTCAGGTAGATAACTACCACCCACTTTCTTCTGTAATATGTTCACAGTAGCTGATAATTCTTTCTTCTAGTACTTACCACATACATATATATATATATATATATACGTACATACACACATATATATACATACACACATACACATATTAGGATTATAGGTATGGGAAAATACCTTTGGTAAAAACAAAATAACATAGACAAAGAAATACTAGGGACAAAAAGGGATAGGGTATCACTTTTTCTCCATCTGGAAAGCTTTTGTCCATGCATTGCAATCTCCTGATTGTCTCCAAACTGCCGTCTTTTATTTTCAGAGACAAATTTCACAACAAAACACAGGAAAAGAGCTATTATATCTGCCTAGATAAAAAAACAAATTAAGATACCCTCAGTGTAGATTTTAAACAATTTCTACTGATTTTTTTTATGTTCTCTGTAGTTTGACTTTCTGGATTGATAAAAACCGTTCTGTTCTCTATTCTGTTTCTTTGGGGGAAAAAATCTCATGTAAGTGTTTATCATGAGCTAAGACAGAAAGTAAAGGTATCTCAGGCAGGATCCTTGTGGGGATGGTTTCACCATATGAACAACCTGAATAAAAGTCTCAACACTGTTGAAAGGTGACAAGCTTTTTTTCTCTCCACTTGCCATGTTATGTCCTTTCTTGACCTCCCTCCTCCCCCTTGCTCCAGCTCTGGGGTTCACCTGAGTGTCAGGTTTTCATGGCCTGTTCTCATGTCTCTGTATCAACTGTGAGATAAACTATTATCTATCACAAGAATAATTTTATTCCACATTGGGCAATACTGTATCACTTACTTTATCAGTTACAAAGCACTCAATGCTAGCATGTTAGGTAGGCAATCAATCTGTCATCTTAGAATGGTTACTGCTTTATTTCCTTTTCTTTCTGTTTAAATGTCATGTTGCTCTGAGTGTTTTCAGTGCATACTTCAGTGCTTGCTTCACCACAGGGCTCACTGCAAGAGCAGGATGGTGATAACTTCACCAGGGCAACTAAACCAAGAACACGGCTTCCTTTGCTAAAAATATAATCAATGGGGAAAAAAACATTCATATTCAAAGAGAGATTCAACCCATGTACTATCTGACCTGTCCTGCAAATATGGCTCTTCCTCTTTTGTCGCAGCAGGAACCCACACCAGCTGTACTCCTATGAGACATTTACATCAAGCTCCAAAGTTCACCAGGACCAATCTTATCATGTACCCGCAATGAGAGGAGACACTTTTGGAGGCTGAAAACCAGCACACAGTAGCAGGCAATCTGATTTTGCTACCACTGTGTCTGGGCTATCAACCATATAGCTGAAGTGCTTTTGTTTCAGTTTCTCAACAATTTTTTGAAACAGATTGGGTGGGAAGGAATAAGTTTTAAACGTCCAGATCAGCAGACCCTGGGCCTTTTACTAATAAAGGAAGAGGTATAAGAAACAATTGTCATAAACGCAGCATACTGGCTTTCAGGTGTCTCTACAGAGCACTGATGTCAGACCAGCTCACACTGCTGACCCATACACCATCTAGAACTTTCTGTTTTGCCAAGGATTTTCTTAGGAGAGGAAAAGGGTAATATGTATATTGCAACGCTGTATAGATTCATCTGCCAAGTTAGGGATGATAGACCAGATGCAGAGATATGAATCCCTATGTCAAGAGACGAACCTCAGCTAGCTCCTCTTGCATTGCAGGTGAACCCTGAGTCATGTATGGGGCAACTGCTGTGTCCCCAAACAACCAGTGGCAATGCGTTGGTGGTTGGGCTTGCAGACAAAGTTGTACTTTTAGATGCAAATGAAAACCTTTTTCTAAAGCAGAAAGAAAACTGCAAACAAGTTTTATTTCTCCCATTTTTCATGCTGTGAACACTGATTTGTGTTTGTTGTTATTAAAGACTGCTGTGAGGACACATAACACTGAGACTGGAAGATCTAACACTTCCCATGCTGGCTAGAGTAACCAGAGATCATCCAGGCATGCCAGTACAGACACAGCTTCTTGTTAATGATGTGAACTGCAATCAAGCATGTTCATTTTGTAAAAACCTCCAGGCCGAACAAAGGCCAGAGAGCAGCACTGAGTGTTGCTGCTGAATACTTCCAGGGCAAGAAGCGCCATGGAGAAGAGGTACAGACCAGAGTGAGAGCTGCCCGCCAATCCACATCTAATTAAGACTAATGGAAGCCAACAATGCTATCTCTAATTACACCTACCTAAAAGGCTTGTACAGTCAAAATAGGCCACATGCCTTTTTTTTCTTTCTTAGCAATAGGTTAAGAGATGTTTATTCTTCTTTGTTGCAAGGGACCTCTGTGGCTGTGGTTCCAAAAGCCTAGAAGATCAGCGAGATCAGGGAGAAGGGTGGGAAGGGCTTCATGCTGAGGCCAGATATATCACAGAAGCTGTGTGTTGCTTGGACCAGAAGCTGCTGGACTCCACATCCAGAAGAAATTGATCTTTAGTTTTAAAGCTGAAGAGAAAGTTCTAAGCTGGCAGGTTCACTGCTGCCTAAGTGTTGTCTAAGAAACATCTGTCCCTTCTTTGATCAATGAAAGCACTTCTTCTGGTAGGACTGAGCTCCAGCCCTGCCAGCTTCTCAACTTCCAAATACATTTTTCTGAATAGTCAAAGCAAGGCCAGGGACATGACTGTTTCACCATAAAGATATGCTGCTCCTGAGCAGCCGCTTCTAGCACTGTTTAGGTAGGTGTAATGCCAACTCGGCAATTAGCAACTGCACCCTCAGCAACTGCAGTGGTTTGTTTGATAAAACAGCCCTGAGTCAGCAGGATTCTGAACTCTTGTGTCCTGGAGGACATCAATCCAAACTCATTCAAGGAAATAAACTGATAGCCATTAATGGTGTTCATAGCAGAGGCGTGTAGAGAAGAGCACGAGCAAGGAACTCTTTCCCTAACCAAATGCTAAAGGCACACACCTGGGAAGGAAAGTGGTTGGGGTTCAATCCCCACTCCAGTGGATTTGAAAGAGCTCTGAGCAAAACCAGAACAGCTCAAACAAATCAGACTTTGTCCTGATCAGCCTGTAGATCAGGGACTAGTTCAGTTTCCTTCTCAAAGGTAGACAGAAAGGATCTGAACTCAGATTTCATTCCTTTAATGACAACTGATGTATATAAAAAGGATATCACTACCACTTCTCCCATCCTGTAACTTGATTTTATTAGATCTGTTCAGAAAAAAACCAAAACAAGGTTATAATCTATTCTCATGGTTTATTTTGACAAAAATCTGTCCGTGCTGGATAAGTCTTTGTATGCAGTCTGGTCCTTCCACCTCAGGGAGGGTAGAAGTTGAACAGCAGAGAGGACAGCAGTGAATATGGTCCAAGGCAGCAAACAGTTTTTATAAAAGAGAAAACCAAATGGATGAGGAGTCTCCAGGTTCGGAAAAAGACAAATGAGGAAGGCTACAAACAATGAACAGTGCCGAAGAGGTGACGAGGTAATGACTATTCACTGTGTCACACCACACAAAACCTACAGGGCACCCACTGAAATTATTAGGTGTCAAATTAAGAGGAGAGAGCAGGTATTTCTTCACACAGTGCATAATTATATTGTCATAGGCTTCTGTACAGACCAGAAGTGTTGCTAAAGTCAAAATGTCAGAGAAATTCAGGGAAGGCAGGTCCACTGGCAAAAATTTATAAATTTTTTTAAAAAAAAACAGTAGTCTTAATTCAACCTCTGACTCAGGAAAACAGGGCAGGAGAGATCACTGTTCAAATTCTTTGTTCACTGTTCTTGTGTTTTCTGTGAGCATTACTGCTGCAGTGCCATAGTGGCAGGCAGGCTACTGGGCTAAGTTCTATGTACAGTGATGTGAAGGTTCTTAGTCTGATGTAAATTTTGTTTTATCTTTTGGCTAAGAAAATCAGGTACTCACACAGCTCACAGCACAGACATAGAGATACAGAAGACACAGGAACCATCCTAACTCTCTGATGTCACTATCAGGTAAACTCTCTAATTCTGATATTTTGAATACTCATGCCCTTCAGCTGTATCTATAGATGCAAAAGCATTACATGAACAGCATTAATTGAGTTCTATCTCTAAAGCTTCCATGATAAAAGTATTTATAGCGGAAAAATGAATACAAGTACCATATCTCACACAGAACAATAATACTTCACACTTTCTCCTGCTAGGCTGTATTTAACTTTCTACAATTGTGCTACTGTTTCTATGCTGTTTCCTATGTTGTCCCCAATATGTCCTTTCTGACACATTAAGGAGCAAATTAAGAAGCTTGTTTATTCAAGGATAAACATTGCCATTCCCCTGCATAACATCCTTGTCTATCTTGGGATGAAATCTGGTCCATCACCTAGCACTGTACAACACCTTACAACCTAGTCTGGGCTGCTGCCAGAAAGCTATTGTTTAAAACCACTTAAGGGAACATCTCAAACTAGTCTGACATTTCTACTGAGATTTCTACTAAGAGAAATCATAAGCTGGGACAGGTAATGTGGGGACCTGAACTAGTTCTTAGAAGAATTCTTTTTCTTCATGAAGGACCGTTAGCTAGTCAGTGCTCAAAATGGTTGGTTTAACTCTCCTAGGCACTATGCCCTCTCAGGCTCTCTACTATAGAACCCATTAGTGAAAGTCCATGCCCAAACACAGCAAACCCTACTCCTCTGAGTCCTCAGTAATGCTAAAGCAGCACTGAAATTTTTACAGAATTCAGACCCAGCAAAGTGACCTATGCCAAAAGAAATCCTTTCCTGTTATAAGTAAGTTTGATAAGTCAGGAGGAAATAAAGTACTTTTTTTTTTTACTTTAGAGCTTCTTGTACAGTCCTCCCTAACCTAATGAACTGTGGGGGGTTTTGTGCTCTGTCACCATAAGTCCAGGCTGCCTCCTACGGAAAACACATTGAATTTTACTTCCAAAACAAAGGCTTCTTAGAGCAGCCTGTCTTTTTCCCTAAGAATCAGACAATTGCACCTCTAAAAATCTGTCCTATTCAACATATCTCAATCAGATACCTAAAAGAGATGTAAAAAGACACTTCAGAAGAATTAAGCAAGATGGAGTTTTAAAGAAAGCCATTTCTGATAGGTAAAAATATCATAGTAGACTGCAGATGTACATCATTTGCTTGTGATATTTCTGCCCAGCTATACTAAGGAAAGACTAACAAGGGAATGAAAAAAATTACAAGTATCAGTTTAATTAGACTGATTAATTTTCTCACTTTGAAATAAGCATTAAGCATGGAATAGCATACCCAGTTACCTTTGAAAGTTACTGAGAAAACAGATATTCACTTGTCATTATGGTCTCCTGGAAAAGAAGCTGGAACAGTAAAGGGAAAGCTTGTTCCAAGCTCTTGCAAACATTAGGTCTCATTAGCTGCCTGTGGAAAGTGGCAAAGCTTAGCTTTTCTACAGGCTCTTTTACCATTTTTTTGTTTTCACTAAGCTGTTCACACAGACTCTGATGTCGCTCAGTGGCCTCATATAAAAATGGTCTGAACTATGGAAGAATACCAAATAAAAGGACAAGCAGGAAGCACACACTCTGCAGGGAAGTGCCGCAGGAGGCAGCACACACCTGGCTGCTTTCCCCAGGAGCACAGGGGCATTCCTGGCTAACTCCCTCGCCTGAAGATAGCAGTACGAGCCACATGAGGAGTATGCTGGTAACTTGTTGCTGAGTCGAGCTTCAAACTGCAATGCAAATTAAGATCATGTGAGAGTGCATGCCCCAGGGGGTAGGGTTTCCTACCTCCCAGACCCAAGAGAATGGTCTTTCTCAGGGTGACCTTTCATCTAGCAGGAAGTTAATTCCCTGACTGTTCCCAAAACACATCTGATTGTTTGGGAAATGTGGCAACACCTCTGCATTGGATTAATTCAGAGGACCATATTAATTTATTCATCTACTAGTTCTGACCAGTTCTGGGTTTAAAATCAGAAAATTAAGTCGGCCAGTGTTACATTTCACATCTGGAATGTGGGTTGCAGCTGCACTGCAGTCTCAAGGCAATTATTTTGATCCCAAACCCAGTTGCTGTAAATAAATCTAATTAATTAGAATGTTTTTCCTATGCTTTTACAGAAAAAAACCCTTCGTACTTCAGCAGAACCATAACCACCAGAAGTAGGTTCTTGCTGCTGTTCTGCTCAGTTGTCCTAATTTATAAGAAGTGTTCTCCAGTTAAACATCCCTCTATTTCCCACCCACACAAACTCAGTTTTATCTCAGATTTGTGACACTAAATCACTTCTATCAGAAAGGCTGCATCACTTCCCTGAAGCCTTAGTTTAATGCTAAGAATATTAAAACTACTACATTCTGGAACATTTCTACACAGTTATTTTACTTCCATTTCTACTTTTTTCTTCTCTAATAGTACCACACAGCTTGAAAAAGTATCACAAACACTAAAATAAATTATGCACACTTCCCAAATTCCCTGGCTAGAATTCCACTCCAGATGAGACAGCAAAAATGCTGCAAGTTGATAACTATTACCAGTGGACATCCTCATAAACCAGTAGACTAAACAGCTTCTTGGATTTCTAGAAAGTTCATCTCTCTCTCCTGGCAAACTGAAAAATAGATACTACTAAAACTGTACTGCTCAAGCACAGAAATTTCCACTTAAAATTTCCAAATTATTTCAACATTTCTGTAAAAGGTCACACACAACTAAAGTTTGTTTAAAGTAGGTTAAAAATGCTTTTACTGCAACTTACTGCCTTTTGTAATGCAACTGCAATAGAAAATACCTGTTGTACTGCAATTGTATTTTTAAAAACCCAAAAAACAACAAAACAGTTTGGTGGCCGAGACTTCAAGTCCATCGCCCAGTGTGGGTTTCGTTTAGCGGTGGTAATTCCCTAACCGTACCCGGGCACCACATGTGAAAAGGCCGTGCGGTTTGTCCCAAGGGCGCCGGGGCCTGCAGCCAGCCCTGGAGGGGCAGGCGGGAGCGCTGCCCAGCGGGAAATCTCCGCCTGGAACTCTCCGGGCACTCGCCTGCATTTGTCAAAATCCTAAATACTGTGTAAAAAGTAAACAAACAGGGACCCTCTGGGCAAGTTTAACGGGGCGGCCAAGGCCGGCCCGGGTCGGCGCCGTGCCCCCTCCCGCGCCGGGCGCCATCAAAGCGGCGGCGGCTCCTCCGGCTGCCGGCGGGCGCCATCTGGCGGCGGGCGGCGCTGCCCGCGCCTTCACCCCGCTCCCTGCTCAGGCAGGCAGCGGGAAACGCTTCCCGGGGCTCGGGTGACCCCGATCAGGAGACTGGGCAGCAACAATAAAACATGTCTTTCTAAAGCGCTTTAACGGCCAGGGTTTCCAGTTTCCACAACGCCTCTAGTTACCTGGAGTCTCTCGGAGAAGGCTTCCCCTTCGTGTTCCCCGTTTCTGCACTGCTTCCAGAGGGAGCACCTAAAATACACCTGCACGTCCCTCAGAAGGACGGCGTCTTGGAATCCCACCTGGGGAGGGGTTGGAAGTCCCTCAGGCGCCATGCCAGGAGGCCCTAGCATAGGTGGCATTCCTCTGGGGATACTTCCCCAGGCCCTCTCTTTAGGAAGGTTGGCCAGCCTCCCCACGCAGCTCTGCAACCTCCGGGGCCTGACCATAGCTCAGGGAGTAGTGACAGCCCAGGTGTAATAAAAGACATCTTGAAGACATTAACTCATGTGTCTTTGCATGTCTAAAAAAAAAAATTTAACCAGGAGATTTCTGCTGCAATTATTTCATGAAACCACGTACTTCAGCATCATCCGTGCCACCAGTAACCTCCAGTCTGCACACAGCCATTGAACTGCAAGCGTGAGGCCACATTATCTGTTTCTTTGTGTGACAGATTAATTCTACAATCCATTCTTTTCATGGGCAATAAATTTCACAAGGAAGCTCCTCTCTTGGTAGCACTGTGAAATATTTCTCCTTGCTTTTGCCTTCACCTTAATGATATGGATAATGAGTCAAGTGCTGATAAAGCCCCCATCCTGACCCAGGCCAGTACCAGAGTTTATAAACACTTCTGACAAAATTTTTCAAACACAATTGCAACCTCCTTGTCATAGCCTATTTTCAGAAGACAAGGCACCCCTACAAGCTATTTTACAACTCTATTAAGAGCTATACTCTGAATAACAGACCTGAGTACTTGTGAATATTCCATGGAGATATTTCAGGGCTGGGGAGAAATTAGAATGTATAAACCCAGCGTGGTGAAGGGGTGACAAAATTACATGGTGTTAATGCCTTGGCAATCCCAGTTTATACAGCAACCCATGTGTTAAGAGTATTTTGTCCATAAGATTTTTAAGGTGTATGGCAAAACCATTTTTCTTCAACTTTCTTGGTAGAACATACGTCATCAAGATGCTGATTATGATCTGAGAGTGAGAGGCATTTAAATTTCAATTAATTCAATTTTGGTGTAAATTTCAATAGCCTTAAGATACATTTATTTAAATATTGTGAGAGAAATAATTTTCCTAGGTTAAAATCCAACTTCATGTATTAAAGACATGAGCCGTCAAAACCATTCCTCAGAAGTCCCATATCTGTGTGTTAATTATTAACCCATTGCTTCTCTGACATTAATTAGAATGGACTGACTTGGACACTTTGTTGCTGGGCAACTAAGAGAAAGATCAGCAAACTTTGTATGAATGATGAGGTGTTGAAGGTCCCCAGCCAGGTCTTCTTCATGTTCTTGAATCCAATCTGGTGTGGTCAAGTACAGCCTGATGTCCTTTCTCGGGCATTTTTCAAGTAAAGCAAATACCTATGATGATCAGCTAAACCATTTGTTCAAACTCAAAATGAAAAAAAAAAGGAAAATAACCAAGCAAGGTTCACATAGAGTGATTCAAAGGGATAATTAGGTAACAGAAATACTAGTATTGACATAATAACATTACTTCTAAAACAAATACAATTACTCTGTCTCTTGCAGTATTAAACGAAAATCACAAAGAGCTGTACAAATAGCAACCCAGTGAATAACAGAAGGAAAGAGCATTTCTTTCAGAAACGTGCAAACTGGAGTATTTTTCTACTTACTTTGTCCACCTTGCTAGTAATACAGACCGATCCCTTTGCATTCTATACCATGTACAGTGCTATTCTACTTGAAAACTGAGCACTTAAAGGAATTAGTGTTTATTGATTGCTTTCATGAGATAATACAGCCTTGTTCTTCTCTATGCTTTTTACCCACAATCTTTTATTTCCAAGGAGAAAATTCTGATTAGCCCTATGCTTTGAATAGAAGAATTATTTCCTAGAGTGTGACAATTGTGTAATCATTCAAATAAGGCAGTAAACAAGCCAGTATAAATTTATCCCCAGCATAACAATTCTGATTCAATTGAAATGAAAATAGGCAAAAATCCACAGTAACAGAGTTAAATTCCCTTGTGGGTTCAACAAGTGAAACCTCTCAGACTGGAAATACCTGTTCCAGTTTCTTAACCAGATTAATGCATCAGCCTTACAGAATATGCTGTGTATTAAAATACAGCAACATGGACAGAGACCAAGAAAACCAGTTCAAAAACAAGTTGAAATTGCTTTAGTGAACATAAAGCAGAATTAGCCTTGTAGCTCATATAGGCATCTGGGCTTGGAAATAAACTATGAAAGGTAGATTTCTAATAACTTTTTTTTTCAGAGCTGAACCTTTAAGGCTTTTTTAATTAAAATAGAAAATATGCATGCTTTTCAGAGAGACATGGGAAGGTTTGTAGAGCACTGAAGTCAGAAAAAGCAGTGATGGTATAATTTCTGTTACCTGGTGGTTTATGCAATGACACAGCCATAACGGCTTTAATTTAATGCATGCTTAGAAGACCAAGAATTCACAATACACCCTAGAGCACTCCTTCACCACAGCTGACATGGAGACTCTGTGACTGTACCTGGAATACTGCCCAGCATTAACTGCTACTTTCTTTGAAGAACTCTGAAAAATGTGAAAGTACTTCCAGAAGGACTTAGAAGAATTATATGAAGCCCAGGGAACCTAATAACAGAAGAACTTAAAACTACTTAGTTTGTTGAAGCTCAGAGTTTATTCAATTGAAGTACCTGTTTAGAAGATTTCTAATAGTCAAAGCTGAAGGGAAAGGAAGATTCTTTAGCTGGAAACTAAGCCAAACAAAATGAGAACAGAAATAGGACCACATTTTTCACAGTGAGCGTTATTAACTCCTGGAATTATCTACTCAGGAAGCAGGTGTTTTCTCCATCATTCTAAGTCTATCTGGGGCAGGTACGAGCTTTGCACATTAATATTTGGAAAGAGACATACTGAAACCTGCTGAAAAACATTGCTGCAGCCTGTCCGAACATTGAAACTGCCAGCTTGCCCAGATGCAGCAAGAAAAGCTCGTGATTCAGTATGAACAGCCTGCTGCTGCCTACCAATACTGACACTAGTAGGCTGTGTAGAAGCTATTTCATATCTTCCCATGGTTGACACAGCTGAGAGGATAAGAAGAATGTGTTGCTTAGATCTAAATGTTCCAGTGCTCCGCCACAGGACCAAGCCTCAGCAGCCCCTTTGAACCTCCTGTCTGCCATCACAGGGGGGTTCAACCTCCCAACCAGCACAACCCTGATGCCTGCAACATGACATGGCCATTGCTCAGGAACCATACTTGAGTGGCCTGCATGCCTTACCAGGCCTGGGAGTCACCTTCTGACCAGCCCTCTCAATGTAAATCTAAAATTAAATCCTCTCCAGGTTACTCAGGTAAGGAGAGGATATCCTGTGAACATCTGATTGGACAATGAGGCAGTGTGTGGAAAGGGGGGGTGGGGAAGAGGGTTGCTTTGAATATGTGGTGGTGTGATGCTTGAGAGGTGTTGCTGTTGGGAGTTCTGTCATGAGATGGGAAACATCTGTAGCTGCAGCAGTGGACAGATGTGTTAACACTGTCTGCCTGTACATGACTCACCATCACATGAATCATCAGCATCAGCATGCAAAGGCAAGAACCTGGAGAGAAGAGACCAGGAGGGCCAAAGACCTTCTGAAGCAACTTCCTACCACACCTAAGCAAAATAAAAGGCTGTTTAAATATCTCTCCTGAGCTCAGAAATCATAGAGGGTGCTTAAAATATTCTGGTGAGGATAATTCTTGGAATTACACAGATTTGCTCAGAGCTGAACAACAGTGTCAGCAGAGCTGTGGGAGTCAGCTGGACCAGCTCACAGCCCCAGGACACCTGGGAAACCAGCACAGCTTCAAGGCAGAGCAAGGCATGACTGTAAAATATGAGTTGGTTGTGTTTTATAAAATTTTCTAATTGAAATTTCAGTGCAAAGGTGATATTTGTCAAGGAAACGTCAACAAAAGCATTAATATTTGGTAAGAATATAAATATGATAAAGTGTATGGGACCATATTAATTAAATATGAATTAAATAATACAAGGCTGTATTGTCTGTATATTCTACATAAAATAATCTCATTTTTTGGGGACAGAAACTTAAGTTCTTGTTAACAAGAGGTTTCAGTTGAATCAATTATTAGAAGCTTCTAAAAAAGGAGCACTGCATTTACAATTCTCCTGTGTAAATTCAATGACAGTTCATCTCTCTTGCCCTGTAGTTTTGATTTGTGATACATATAATATTTTACATCACTTATTTCTGAAACTTCAACTTATAAAATCTTCTTCACTTTTGGATATTGATAATAACTCACTATAACTAAAGTCCCAATGCCTGTGATTAAAAAAATGTTCTTTCATATTTTATACTGCCAGAAGTGTCCATTACTAGAAGACCTGAATCATATTTCCCATTTCATTTTTCTGAGGAAAAAAATATCCTGAGTTTCTCATTGTAATTATTATGTTAATTTTTTATTAGGAGGTTCTTCTTCCTCAGAAAATAGAGTGGATTAATTCCCCTTTCAGCATTCATAGGATTCATATAGCAATGTCCAAAAATGGCAAAATAATTATGTCAGGTTGCAACTGACAGCAGTGGACTTTTCTACAACCAATCTATCTATTCTGCAATCTATCCAAATTCTGCAAAGACTCCAGTGCTCTGAGTGAAGCTTGCCCAGTGACATCAAATCATTAGGAAAAGTACTGGCACTATGTAGAATGGACTGCCTGGCATGAATGGATCAGTCGAGAATAGCCTGGGTGATCTTTAGGTGGCCCCAGTATTTCAAAACCAAAACCACTTAGCACAGAAAGCACAATCCTGGAGGGGATGCCCTGGGCAGGTTTGACCAGAAGTCAGACCCTAGGCCCCGTGTGAAGTCAACCTACAAGGTAAGGCAGCTTAACTACTTGAAAGTGTTCGAGGTCAGCTGTGGCTTTGAACAAACTGATCTAGGGAAAGATGCCCCTGTCCAAGGCAGCGGGGCTGGACTAGCTAATCTTCAAAATTCCCTTCCAACACAAACCATTCTCTGATTCTGTGATACCACAACTTATTATGAGGAGGAGTCATTTGTATTCTGACATTTTTCTG
Source organism: Atrichornis clamosus (assembly GCA_013400975.1). NCBI lineage: Eukaryota > Metazoa > Chordata > Aves > Passeriformes > Menuridae > Atrichornis > Atrichornis clamosus. The sequence goes on from WBMZ01005105.1 coordinate 69,477, forward strand.
CAGATGCTGTTCTTTTATAGTTGTTTTTGTGTCTGTCTGTCTGTGTGTTTTTACAAAAAACACAATTTTACCTCTTTGTGAAGGTTCTCACTGTGATTTCAACTTTTCGTTGGCATAAACCTCCAACTTGACTCAGCACAATAAGTTAAAATATATATTTATTTTGTATTTAATCAATTTAAAATAAAAGGCCTAAATATTGCCAACAGAAGCAGCTATAGATGCTCAAAAGAGCTCAGCAAATTCAATCTGACCGAGGTCAGTGGCAGTGGCCTTGATCTGTGCCTGAGTTTGTCCAGCTGCTGGCTGTGTGCTTTGAGCTCTGCCTCAGGTATGCCATGCTCTGGACAAGCTGCTTCTCCCTGCTTGTGTCCCCTCGCCTGTGGGAGCCTCTGTCATTACACATCTGTGGGTGGTCACATGGAGTCACCAGGAGGGATATCAGAAGACAGGTTCCCAGACAGAACTCTGGAGGGGTTTTGTGTACTTGAGAGGGGGGCTGGAGGTTGTCATGTAATCCAAACGTGCCTTTCCTTATCCTGAATGCACCAGATGCGTGCCTGCTGATGTGAACAAGTAGGGTTACACACCTTACTACAAAGGGAAGTTCTATTAAACTACTGTTTTCATGTCTTATGAAATGTCTAATTAACTTACTTGGACAATTTCAAGAAATGGGTTTCCAAATTCCCAGCCAAACTGTCTGAAACAGGGACCAATAGATAAAATGAGGCCTGCATAAATCACTTCTGTTTTACACAAATATCTGATATGTTGTCAATTTAAGTCTTGACATTTACAACCAGGTCACTGTGGAAATAATTACAGAGAAATTTTTTTGAAGGCAGGTACTTTTTTTAATATGGGAACATTTGACTGGGTTTTATTTTTCTGAATGTACAAAATTTCCCAGGCTGAGCAAGTTGAGCCAAGAACAAGGCAATGCAAGGACAGGCTAAGTCTCTTAGGAACACCAGCATAAAAACTTGCTGCTGAAATGAACTCAGAGGTATCTCTTCTTAGTGGATAATATCAGTATTTCATAAAGTGCTCTTAAATCCAATATATTTTTAGGACAATTTCTTAGTTTCTTGCAAAAAACCCCAAACATTCCATTCTGCTGAAAAACACATAAGTAAGTAAAAAATAAAAATTATTCAATAATGTTATCATCCTATTTTTGCAGTGGTACATTATCCTGTTGTTATCAGATTAAGACTGTTTTTTCTCCTAACTAATCAGATGGAGGGATTAAAATCTGCATACACAAGCAAAACACGAAACAGCCAGAGGGAGAAAAGACAATTTGGTAGGACAGATGGGCTGGGAGACAGTGACATGCAGTGTCTTACCATGGCTGGGAAGAAGAGTGGCATCTTTGTCATGAAAATGGATTGGCAGAAATATATCAACAATGGCACTTTGACAGTCTGGAGGATCTGCTTTTCTTACCTGTGGTTTTCAAGGATACAGGTTTTCCAGGAAGTTTTGTATGAGGGCGTACACAAGTGATGCTGATGATGAACTTCACAATGGACTGTCACAACTTGGAGTAGTTATATCTGTCTACAAAAGTGCTCCAAACGTGGCCATACGTGTAAGCGACTGCTGCACCAACTTAATGACTGTCTTCCCCAACACTTAACCATTTAAAACTTTAGGCACCTATTTAAATGCACTTGCTAAAACCATTGCCTCTACTTAGCTCCCCCATCAGAGTAATGCCCAGTGGTACCTATTCTCTTCTGCAAGAGAGGTTTGTGGTGCTAAATGCAGCTCTGTGCCCCTGGAAAACCAACCACACCTGTGCAAGTGGCATATAGATTCAAAGATGCTACAGGCAGTTTCTGAAACACAGAGGATCAATATTAATTACATTTCATCACTTTGACACTGTACTTGGGTGAAAAAAAGGTAAAAATAACTCTATTTGCCCTGTTAATCCTCTTCCTCCTTTTCAGTCTTTACACTTCTTTTCCTTAAAATACAGTTTCATGCACCAGACTAGCTCAGAAGTGTCCCAAACCATGTTAGAAAGAAAAATTGGCTTTATGTGGCTTTCAGAAGTCTTTGATCCTTGACCAATCTGAGTGGGCTTTGACTTCCCCACATACCTGGAGCAGGGCAAAGACACCCAGGAAATGCCTCATTACCAGCTGTGTATCTGAACTGTCAGCTTTTTCTATCGTGTCTCCCCTCTGACAAGCTTCTTTTTCGTGCATCCTTTCTTACATTAATTTGAAGAAATGCTTTTTTCCTTTTGTCCTTTTGAGATTTTTTCCTTACTTCTTCAGCTTGACCTTCTTTCTCACATTAAAGATGATGACTTTTATTATACACACATGGTCATTCACTGCAAATTGCAGAAATCTAATTTTTAGCACTGGAAGCCTTTCACCAATTTCTCTGACATTTCTCATGCTTTCAGTCTGAAGAACTGCTTCCAGAACCATAAAGATATGCTTTGTATGTTAACTTCTAATTTTTCTCATTTCTTATGAACTCTTCTTCATATACAGTTCCTTCATCCCATACATCTACAATTTAATCTTTAAAAAGAGCTTCTTTTTGAGTTCTCAGACTTATTAATGAGGTGGGCTGCATTTTAAGTTAGCACTTTTCACCTTCCTGTTTCTAAATCATAATTTCCCACAATGATCACTGCTTCTTTACGCAGTAAAGTGTTGTCAGGGAGATAGCATTTTCATTACTCTTGAACAAGAAGTCAATTTCTTTAACACTGTTATTCATACTGTTTTCTAGGTCTTCGTCTCCCTCTTTGCTGATCTGTTTCTTATTCTTCCTTTGTGGTTCCATTTAATCATCATTTGCACTGTGTACAGCTGCTGGCTTCTTTTCCCCCAGCTATTTCATTTCTGCTGGAGGAAGCTATTTCTGCTGCATCTCTCCCTGAAAGAACTCCTCCTTCTACATTAGAAGGGGCAATCTTTTTTAGCAGCTTAATTAAACTGGAACATTTCTTCCAACAGCACTTAAGGTTTCTGCAAGGGGACATCTTGCATTGCATGCAAGGGATAACTTGTTAGAAAAGCTTCATTAAAAATAAGGGAAAACAAAACCTCAGGTCTGACTCCTCTCCCTGCTTCAGCAACATGAACTGCAGTTATTCCCAGTTTGTGTGAGGAAAATAGAGGATATGGCCCTCAATGTGCCAGTAGAGCCTGTAGGTCACCTGCACACATATTGGGACATATTTGTTGAATACTGTATTTGTAAGTAGTTTGAATTTCCAAATAATTGATAAAACTGTACATCCCTGTTCCCCTCGCTCCTCTTTCCCATTAGTACTCACTAACAAATGCATCCAGTCATGAGTACAGAAGCAGCTTCCCAGTCCTTTCACTAACATGGTGGCCACACTCAGCCATGTGTGTGATTCAGCAATCAGGGGTCCCTGTTTGTGTCAGAAATATTTCCCTGGTTTTACAGAACACCTTTTTGCCCAGGATGAATTTTGGTTCTTCAACAGTTTTCATTTACTTTGTTTTAAAGGGGAAAAGTCTATTTTGAAGAAAGGCAACATCCTGGACAGTGTGGTATGACTTGCCAGAAGGAAATCAGTTTGCAATCAGATGCAAACTGTGTAGATGCAGGGATTTTTGTAGTCAGCAAGCTGACTACACTAAATTTAATGGAAGCTGGGAATAACTGTTTAACATTACATTGGCTACAGTGGGATGAAGCAAGGGAAGTCATGGGCAACAGCTCTAGAACAGATTAACAGACTGTCATTCCCCTCTCACCATGAGCTGGCGTAACTGTGTGCTGCTACTGTCATCACTATTTGCCTCCCACATCAGTACGTTTGATTCTGTGTCTCACAGCAAAGCTGATTTCTAGAATATCAGTTCATGTGCTTCTGAGTGTTCACATAAGCATATAGAGCACCTTCATGAATGCCATCACAACTAGAGATCCATTAAATGTCAAGCATGTACAAGATTAAGAACTACAGCACTTGAAAATAATAGACATCTTCTGAATTAGGGCCAGAGTCCAGAAATACATTCTGTATAACAACCTAGCAAGGTGTAAGTTGAATGAGTAGATCTTTGGATATCACACCTCAAAATGTTATGAAAGTATTAGGCAAACTGACACTCGAGGTATAGAAATGCAAAGCCTTTAAAAACGTGTAGAACTGGTTTTTTCCCAAATTACTGTAACTCTTGTTTTTCATATTACATTTTAGCTACATAGTTGCTTATTTAAGCTTTCAGGTTTTATTATAGAGAAACATGTCGTATTTTGAATTTGTGTACAGAACAGCAGACACCTACATGGAATATGTAAAATGCAAACCACAATGCTCAATACCAATAGTTCAAGGAAGAAATTTAAACCAAAGTTGATTTTAAGGCTGGATCTTTATCTTACATGTTTCTTAAAACTGAGTTAGTTCTTCTTCACTCTGCTAAAAATAACTGACCTGAGGACATAGCAAGTCTCCATATTTAGTGATTTGTATTTCAGAATATTCTCCAGATAGCAACCTTGGCCTGGCTGTGAGCCAGACAAATCTCTCTGTGTTTCCTTTCTTGCATTCAGCCTTTTAAAAATGCTTTGCTTTTAAGTTTTTAGCCTAGAGCTTTAAAAGGCAACTTGGTACAATAGAGATCTCAGGATATGATGTGATTCATAGGAGATATACCAAATTTTAAAAACACTTTCAGTCTGGAGCTTTAACAGCTTCAATTAAAAACTTTGTTTGAGCCCAAATAAATGGATCATCCTTAAAGACAATTGTACTCTAAAGCTGGAGAAACAACTTTTTCTAGAGTATATGTCAAGCTGTAATTTCTTTTTCAATTTAGAGGTTAAGGGCAGCTCTAGTAGAAGATCAATGGGAGCAGAGGGATGCTGTCTCACAGAGAGGTAAGATGATACCAATCAGCCAATTGGGAGTACCTTGCCTCTGAAGGACAGTGACTGCCTGTGTTCTCTAAATTCAAGTCATTTCACTGGATTCAGAAGAAACTAGAAACTTTTGTTCTCCACAGATGAATTTTCAAATTGCAGAATTTCCCAGAACTGTCCCAAACTGCCTTGTGGGCCAGTCAAAATAGGCTCCTGTGTCACAAGTTGTTGACCACTGGCCTTTTGATACATCGAAGGTAAGTATCACTGCTTAAGAGGAATTTTTGCATGCAAATCGATCTGACAGAATTTAACATTACCTCTTGATCTCAAATGCCAAACACTGAAGCACAGTAATGGAAGGTTTATCCTTTTTTTGATTCTAGGTGATTTTGATTTCATCCCTAGCAGTGGTGAAAAGTCAAACTTGCAGATACCAGTTCAGTGCTGAGCAACAGGCTGTATCTTATGTCCAGGCTCTCACGGATCTCCAGCAATAGGGACTTGTAACAACTGCTGATGAACCTTTACCGGGGAGTGAAGGGAGAAAGGGAAAACAAGACAAGCTGCTGAATGGATGATCATCATCTGTCCAGAGTTTCTTTTTCAGCATTGATTACCCTTTTCACAATGCTTGTACTAGAAAGCCATGACCAAGGTGCAGCATATTTGTGATGAACCTTAATAATAGCTGAGAAGGTGTGAGGTTCAGCATGGATTTTTGCTACACAAGGACATGCCAGGTTGAAGTAAATATGCCTCAAGTTAAGTGCTGCAAGGGAATTCTCTTTTTTCTGCAATCTTTTATTGTATGTCTGAATTACTGTTCATATTACCTATGCTAATTTCATAGGTTGCTCATGCTGAGTGAATGTCTGTTTCAAAAAGCAATATTACTCTTAAATGCTTAATTTTTTTGCGCTGCTTGAAGTCCCAAATTGTTATTAAGGGACAGCAAGTATATTTCTAGCAAGAAAAACAATTCAGTGGAAAATTTAACTATTTTATTCTTCCCTTCACCGTCTCACAGACGAGACAAGGTTTTTTCTTTCCAAGACACTGCTCTAATTCAACATACCTGCAACCTTTTTGATAAAATGTCTGTATTTTAAATGCTACAGGGATCTCAATGCATCAGAAGTTTACATTTACAGAAACATTAAAACACAAATCATGGTGCTTTTTAAAGGTGCAAAAGAAGGGTAGTTTTGAACATTTTCTTGGTAATAAAAGCCCAAAGTAATAAATTAGACCTACAGAAGATATTAGTTAAAATAAAACTTATCTTGGCTAAGACATGGCAGGAAAAACTTTAAAAACACAGACGAAAAGCAGTACAAAGACCAGAGGCCTGGCTCTCACTTTGATGTTAACTGCTGTTTAGTCCTGGTGCATGTTCTTTCTTGAAACTATGGCACCCAAAATACTGCTGGTGAGCTGCAGTGTGCAGAATGACACAAGTATCTGTTGTTGTCTGACAGCCATGACATAAGTGATTATACAAACATGGCAATATGCAGATGTTTTTACCAGTCCAGCCACAGTAGAAGTTTCCTGCTTACTTTGATTTTGCACTCTCTGCCTTTCTCACAGCTTTATCAAGATGTACAGGCAATAGCATCTGACATAATCTAAAGATTTATAGGCAACTTGAACTCATACAGTATTTTATCAATTATTCATGTACTTCAGAATGCAGCTCTTAAAAACTTAAGAAAATTATACCAGGAAAACATTTGTGATGCAATTCAATCAAGGTCTTGTTTCTTGCTTGTGCTAATCAAGCTTCACACCCCTCCTGGGAAACTGAACTCATCAGCAGTTATTTCATGGTAGAATTCCTGTGACAGCTGGTTTCTGAGCTGATGATCATGCTCACAGGATCATGCTCGCTTCAGCCAATCATAGGATGTCCTATCAAGCCACATCTACTGACTTGTGACAGAATCCATCTCCTGGCACAGTTCTGCATATTAAAGTTGCAGCATCTAGTTGCCCTGTCCCTCCAAATGGCCACTGCCTACTATAGTTTGTCTGCTAGAAAATTGTGTTGGGTGAGTGAGGGGAGTTGATCATCTGGTCTGCTACAGTGGTTATTAACTCTCCTCTAGATGAAGGTTGTGTGAAAAAGACAGGTGCCCTGTCTGAGCCAGACATGTTACTGCCTCCCTATGCTCAGCCCTCTCCTCCAGCAGTGCCAGGACTATCACTCCTGGCTCAGACCTTGCCCCTCACCCATGCTTATTCCACTTCCTCCTGCTCACTCTGAAACTACTTCCCACAGAACAGGAACCGAAGCCAGGCTACTGAGCTCACCTGAACCTGGCTAATGCACTTCAGAGTCTCTCAGTCATTTCAGTGCTCTCTCCCCATGCTCCAAGCACATGAGGCACACTGCAAAAACAGTCCAGTCACCCATAAGTTCTCCAGTGAGCCACAGCATTGTCCTTGCATCCCTTCAGTGAGGTCTTCCTTACTTGTTGCAACCCCTTGCAGATTCAGCAAGACAGCCCGGACATGTTGTGTAGCTTCAGGTCTTACAATGATGGCATGAGCTGCTTCTTGCCAGAGGAACAAGGCAGTGAAAGGAGAGGGGAAAAAAACAAACAAACAAACAAAAACACTCAGCCCTGGAAAAAAAAATGAAAGTTTCCTGACTTAGATGCATAGCTTAACACATTTGCTTTGTGCTAAAGCTTGTCACATGTGAGTGCCAAAGCATTTTGTTTAATCAAGTATAGCATATTGTACCATAATAATCTTGGCTGTGCATGTGTCAGGGGAGTTCATATCATCATGAATCACTTGTTATGTTTTATTTAAAGATTTATGATGGACAGCTCAGAGTGAGAGACATGTTCTTGTTAACTCAGGAATGTTCTCATTTCTATGATTTAAGCTTCAAAAGGGTAAGTCCCTAAAACTGATATAGAAGTTGGATTACATGCCTTGATGCACCCTCACCTCCCACAAGATCTTTGCTTGCTTGAAAATTTCCTGTATATTGAAAGTAAGTGTAAATTTAGATGGATTGTTGCAGTAACACTGACCTGTGCCTGGATGGGGGTTTATCTCCTAGCGCATTCATATGATGTATGCCAAGATTACTGAAAAATCAGACACTGCCAATGGAGAGGCCTTTCTGTCCACAGACTCCTGTGGCCTTTTCTGCCGTACATCTTTCTTTTCTGAAAAAAACCCCAACAAACAAAACCTAATAAACAAAAAACAAAAAAACACCTAGGGACAAAATCCAGCAAGTCAAAGCAGTCAATTAATAAAAGAAAGAATTACTCTAGGCCAAGGGAGATGAACTGACCTGCCTCTCCTGACAGACTACTCAGCTGCCAGAATAACTGCTATGGCAAATCTTATGCATGACCCAGTCACTCTTTGTTTTGAAAACTTCCTGCTACAATTGACGGTTTGGCCCTGAAGCCTCTGTTTTCCTGTGTTTTTCACTGTCAGAAAGTGCATGGATTTGCATTACTTGTATCAACACAGCAGCAGTCAGCAATATTTTAAATATCATCAAGGCACAGTGAGTCAATGGCGTCAATTCTGACTGACTAGAAAATTATTTCAGTTAGCAAATTTTGCCAAGTGTATTTTCTTGAAAAATACTACCCAGTTCTGTACTCGTGTTTGCTCAGCACAATTGTGTGTTACCTGTGAATACCTGGGCTTCTTCTAAATAAGCCACAGTAACATGGAGTCCCACATCTGATAACTAACCCCACCTTTTCTGTAGTGTTGGCTCATCCGCCTTCTCTCCATACACACTGCTCACCTCGCATACACCCCTCTGAACAAGTTCACACGGCAAACTGAAAGTGTGATTGTGGTTCTCAGTACACACTAGCTACCAAAGCAGGCACAACCAGATATACCAAGATAATAAAAATTGACTTAGTTTTACATTCTCAATTGTTTGGTTCCTCCATAGAAGCCTATCTGATTCTTGACAGCAAGAACATGAACCTTTCCATACTGTGAGGAACTGAAGCCAGGCTGCATCACGTTGTTGGAGCCAGAGAGTGACTCAATGTCAGGAGGACATACGTGGCACGGGGTGAAGGTTGTGTAAAGGTTATGCCTTTACATAGCATAAGATGGGGGAGAATGCCTCTAGGCATGGGCTTATACATGAGTGGGGTTCATTTCTCACCCTTACCTGCTCGCCTTAGTGGGTATCTGCTCTTGCATAAGAAAAAAATAAGGTTTCTTTAGGTCTATATTCTGAGTTTTGGCCTGTGCTGATGCTACCATTTCCATTGTTATTGTCCTTATTTTCTTAGTAATCCACTGCATCCATAGCTAACTTTGATGCTCCACTGTTACTGTCATCCAGATTAAATTTTGTCTGCTTGCATATCCTCCAGTCACATTTCCTTCAGTAGTGGTGTGGTTTAACCCCAGCCAGCAACTAAGTACCACACAGCCCAGGTGGGAAGGAAAATCAGAAAGAGCGAGTAAACCTCCTGGGTTGAGATAAGAACAATGTAATAATTGAAACAGAATATAATAGTAACAATAATAGTAACATACTAATAATACTAATCATGCTGCTAGAAATGATTATGGTAGTAATAATAATAATAATTGTAATGATTACAAGGAGAGAGAGAAAGAGTAACAGAACCCAAGAGAAACAAGCTTGAACAATGCAGCTGCTCACCACCCGCTGACCAATGCCCAGCCCGTCCCCCAGCACTGACTCGTCCCTCCCGGCCAACTCCCCCAGTTTACACACTGGGCGTGGCGTTCTGTGGTACGGAACATCCCTTTGGCCAGGCTGGGTCACCTGTCCTGGCCATGCTCCCTGCCGGCTTCTAGTGCAGCTCCTCACCGGCAGAGCAAGGGACACTGAAGAGTCCTTGAC